>CAUYQV010076700.1:0-54094 GCA_963574575.1 Galagoides demidoff
AACTAGAATATAAATGTTTTGATACAATGACTAAGCAAATGACATGAAATTTATGTTAACCAGCTTGATGAAAGTATTTCAAATTGTATATGAAAACAGTACAATGTACCCCATGTTTGCATTAATGTATACAGCTATCAATAAAAAAAAAAAAGATTGAGCATATAAGGATAGACACGTAAAAGCGACTGTTTCCAGCTTTGTGGGTTAGTTGGGCAGCCATATCCGTCAGGGTTTCCACAAAGGTATAAATTACTAGGGAGTGATTTTTCCAGCCTTCTGTCTCTCGCATCACAATTTAACAGAAAAATCTAATATTAGATACTACTTACACTGTTTCACTACATTTTTTTCTAAAGAAATTATTTCCTGTTTGCTGACATCGTATTCTTTCTTGCTCCAAATCCGATAATGTAGGGTTTAGTATTCAATATCTCTAGTTAAAATATGTAAAAAAAAAATCAAAATTTTCATTTGGTCAGGTCTACTAACATGAAAATAGGGTAGAACACTTTAGGCATTAGAAAAGTTGGAAGAGTAGCCTGTAGAAACAAACAAAAAAATCTAGCCAACATTTCTTAGAATCAAACAGTATTCCATTCAATGATCACAGGACCTACAACATTAAGATAAAGGGTCTAATAACCTATGGGCACTTACAGAAATTGATTGATAGAAAACTAGTGACACAAATTGCAGATGTAAAAATGGCATCAAATTTTGATTTAAGCTTGGCACCTGTAGCACAGTGGTTATGGCACCAGCCATATACACTGAGGGTGGCAGGTTTGAACCCGGCCCAAGCCAGCTAAACAACAATGACAACTGTAACCAAAAAATAGACGGGCATTGTGGTGGGTGCCTGTAGTCCCAGCTACTTGGGAGGCTAAGGCAAGAGAATCACTTTAAGCCCAAGAGTTGGAGGTTGCTGTGAGCTATGATGTCACAGCACTCTACCAAGGGTGACATAGTGAGACTCTGTGTTAAAAAAAAAAAAAAATTGGGTGGCATCTGTGGCTCAAAGGAGTAGGGCACCGGCCACATATGCTGGAGGTGGCGGGTTCAAATCCAGCCCTGGCAGAAAAAAAAAAATTGTATTAGTTTCTGTCATACCTGTATTTGAGGTCAAAGTGATTCATACTCGATTCAGACAAGCAGCAAAAGAACCGAGGAGCTGGAAGCAGCTGTGACATACCCTTTGCTCAAATCAAGGCAGCTGGCAGCTGGAGAGCAGGCATAGGGACCTCCGCTCCATTTAGCTCATTGGTAGTGGAGGAGGAGGGCCTATGAGCTCGCATAGGAAGCTGGTTTTCCCCCAGACAAAAAGCCTTCAGGCCTTGTACAGTCGCCAGCGCTATAGCGGCTCCCAGTTTGAACAGGAATGAGGATCATTTGGAAACACACGTGGTACCTGCCGGATTAATCATAGTTATTCAAAACAGTTGGGCACCTCAGTGACTGACCTTCAGGCCTGGCACCTGTGGCCTGCAGGTGAGAAAGCTTCGTTTAACTCATCTCCCCCGCAGTTTCCTAGGACTTCAATGCATCTTTTGGGGAAACACAATTTAACCCTAACAGACTACCCTCTGCCCCCCCAAATTCATGTCCTTCCCACATACAAAATAAATTCACAGATCTTTACCTTAAAAGCAGGAAAAGACAGCGCAGATATAAATGCAAAGCCGGGAGCATTTACTCTTGAGCCCATCATCAGAGCACGGGAGGATCAGTGTTTTCTCTCAACAGCTCCAGAGCTTCATATAATGTGCATTACTAAGAAATTATAGTCAGTGTCAAAGGAGGGAACCTTATTTTTCTATATGTTCCGGACAAAACTTCCTGAAAAGCAATTATAACAATTAGAAGTACAGAAGGTGCTGATTCATCTTGTCACGTATCTGCTGTTCGGAAGATGAAAGGTTGTTACAGTGAAAGTCCGACAGGCCCAATGCAGTTAGTGTTTACACAATCCAGATAACCCGGAGTAAATTTCAGAACTCTCTCTGTAGCCACATAGGCCATCTCCTAGAATTACATTTGTAAGTGATCCCTAAAATTTTACGAAGATTGTGTGACCTCTGTTTAAGCTAATCAGACTCACACACCACGCTTATGCATCATAAACTCTGACCTCAGTTCCGAGGCAACAACGAACGTACCTCCACCCAGAAACGGGAAGGGATGCGGAGAATGCCAGGCTGATAGCATTGTATTAGGCGCTCGAAACTGGGTCACATCAGCAAATTTTTATTTTAATCTGTTCGAGGCTATGCATGCATTTTCCTAGGCAAAGAAGTTCTTTCACTGGGCTGCTTCTTGTTTGAAGAGTTTTTCTTAAAAAAAAAAACCTGTTAAATGATTCAGTGAGTGATCGCTATCAATCATTTCACCCGATTTATCATACATTAAAGAGAATGAACTTAAAGGAAAATAGCTAAGGCCTTACCAACAAAATAATTGGGCAAAAGAAGCATTGGAGATGCTCTTTGCTTTGGGATCTCGATGTGTGTATCTCTCAGAGGACCCATAGTACCTCCGGGCATTTATTTGCATTTATTTGCATATATGTCTGCCTTCCTTCGGTGGAACTTAATTTCCTTGAGGATAAAAACCCTGCCTTTAGTAAGTGAGTGTTCAGCACCTTGATGCCACCTTAAAATATAAATAAATGTAGAGTAAGTGAATAAAAGTATCATTTTCCATTATTTCCCTCCCTTGATACCAACTATAATTTCTTTAAGAATAGTTTTATTGAAGCATCATTGATCTACAAAAACTACATATATACAGTTTAATAAGTTTGTGATTCTATTTTTTCTTTTCTTGTGGATTGATACGAGGGTACATACAATTAGATTGCGCTGATTCCATGAGGAAGGTACAGTCCCAGGTGTAGCTGAGTCTTTTACCTGGGAACCGTGCCTTATTCCCCCACGGTGTACCGATGAGGTGGGAACTCACTGAACCTCCTCCCCTCCCTTGAACTTGACTGTGTTTTTCTCTCACGTGGGTCTGTAGCTGTTGAGCTACTAGACTCAATAAACGAGAACTCAGGCTATGTCTGCTTTACGAAAAAGAAACAAAGAGAAATATAAACTTGGACTTCCCAGGGACTTCGGTAGAGCTGCCACCGTGCAGTTTGACTTTTAGGTGGAGATCCAGAAAACCTGGAGAGATTCTGTCCACAGAGCTAGAACTCAGCAGGATCAGAGGACCTGGCGCATTAAACTGACTTTCAAAAGATTGATACCATAAGCAAAAAGTCGGTATGTTAATCGGAATTAAAGACTTTCACTATAAAGAAAAATAGATTTTTCAAACAGAAAAACCACATTGATTGATCTGCTTATCCTCTTTTTCTTTAGAAAGCCTGTAATGAATGGTATTGTAACACCAGAGCAAAGGATTTTAATGGCTGGTGTCTCTGAGTTATGGAGGACAGTGAATGGGTCTGTGTTACAGGGATATAACTTAAGTCCACCACAAACAGGCTTTTGTTCTAAATCTACCCCCAAACTGACACTGCAAAGGTCATCAGTATTTTCCATATTGCTATGGGCAACGATCACTTCTCAGTCTTCTACTTTTTTGTTTTTTAATTTTTTTTTGGCTTCCCTACCTCGCAGGACGCTCCTTCTCTGTCTCTTTGGCTTGTTTGCTACTTTTCCCCTGACCTCTTAGCTGGAGTTGCCCAGAGCTGAGTCCCTGAAAGTAGCCTCTTCCGTATCTGCGTCCACACCCGGGGGCAGGGATTCTCAAAGTGTGGTCCTCAGGCCTGCTGCATCAGCATGACCAGGAAACTTGCAAGAAATTCAAATTCTTAAATCCCTCCGAAGACCTAATTAATCAGAAATGTTGGGATTAGGGTGGCCCAGCCATCTGAGTTTTACAAGCACTGCAGGTGGTCCTGTTGAACTGAAGTTTGACAACCATTTCCCCAAAGCATCTGAACTATTAGTACCATCTGTAATGAGTGGACTCGAACAATTGTTTTAATTTGTAGCCTAGTGTCTCCCAACTGAAGTCAGACTTATATGTCCACTGATAATTTAATCTCACCTCTTGGTTTGTAATAAGCATTTCACATGTAAATGATAAACTCTAAAGAGTCTTCCTTTTTCCTTTTTTTTTTGCAGTTTTTGGCTGGGGCTGGGTTTGAACCCGCCACCTCTGGCATATGGGACTGGCGCCCTACTCCTTTGAGCCACAGGCGCTACCCGAGTCTTGCTTTTTTCTTTTTACGTGTAGTATTCCCTAATTCAGTTAGGGATAACCCCCTCTTCCAGTGTCTCAAGCCAACATTATTTATTTATTTATTTATTTTCATTTTTTATTAACTCATAACTTTGTACATTGATGCATTTATGGGGTTCAGGGTGCTGCTTCGATATACAATGTGAAATGCTTACATTGAACTAAGTAATGCATCCATCACAATTATACTCATTTCTTAATAGTTTTAAAATGTACCATTGCATCATGCCCATAAGCCAAAATCTTTAGTGTTATCATGGCTCTCATACTCAGTCTGCCTGATTTACCAGAAAATTCTATTGGATTTTAAAATATATCTAGAAAATAACTATATCTTTTTTTTTTTTTTTTGAGAGGGACTCTCATTGCATCACCCTCAGTAAAGTGCTGTGATGTCACAGTTCACAGCAACCTCAAATTCTTGGGCTTAAGTGATTCTCTTACCTCAGCCTCCCAAGTAGCTGGGGAGACTACAGGCACCTGCCACATTGCCCAGCTATTTGTTGTTGTTGTTGTTGTTGCAGTTGCCATTGTTATTTAGCAGGCGGGGGTCAGATTCGAACCTGTCACCCTCAGAGCATGTGGCTGGTGCTGTAACCACTGTGCTAAGGGTGCCGAACTGAAAATGATTACATCTTATTGCTTCCACTGCTATCAGTCTTGTCAAATCACCATCGTCTTTCACCTAAATTTGTTCAAGAACATTCCATCAGGAATCCTTCCTTCTCTTTCTGCAGTCTTAACTTCAATGAAGCGACCAGAATGATTCTTTAAACACAGAATTTGGAAATTTAGTTCCACATTGATGGCATAAGCCCACAAAATCCAGTTCTCCTGCTAATTACCATCATGATTTCCGAATAAAAGATAAAGATAAATAAAAGGAAAATAAAACTATCTGTGGAAATCTCAAAAGGAAATAAAAAGGGGGAAGATGGTGGAAAGAAGTCAAAACTTAGAGAGGCAACTTGGCTCAGAGTGTTTTGTTTTCCTGTATGGGTTTGATTCAAAGAGAGGGCTTTAGGCACAGAGGAGGGCTTCAGGGTAGGTAAAAAAATAACTAAAACTAAAAAAAAAAAAAACAGAGAAGAAGAGGCTAACCTAATTCTATGTATGAATCAGCAAAAGGCCAAAATTGGGGAGAAAAAAAAAATCTTGAAGAGATAATAGCAGAAAGTTTCCAAAAGCTTCCAAATTGTATGAAGGCCAAACATTTACAGCTCAGAAAACCACAAACAGGGATAACTGAGAGGGCATTTGCCTAGACACATCACACTCAATCTACCAAAATTCAAAGATAAAGAAAATCATTTCAAATGCTTTTAGCAAAAAGAGACACATCATTTAAATGACTGAAATTTCCCATCGAAAATCACGGAACTCAGAAAACAATCAAGATCTTTAAAGTACAGACTGAAAAGAACTGTCAATCAAGATTCTATATTCATTATAAATGTTCTTCAGGGATGGATGCAAAATAAATGTATTTCCAGATGAGGAAAAAGCAAGAGACTTCATCACCAGCAGCTATGTCCTATAAAAGAAAAATGCTAAGGAAAATTTTCAGGTTGAGAAATGATATTGGAGAGAAAATCTGTTTTATTTTAAGAGTAAGAAAAGTCAAAGATGGCTGGATCCATTGCCAAGGCAGTTTTCCTTCTTTATAATTGTATTATTTAATTCCCATTACTACCCACCTCCTGTCCAAAGCCTCCCACGGCCCACCAGTTCTCCATATAACACCCCCATGTGCCCCATCAGAAAATCAGGTGAATCCTATGGATTAATACAAGATCTCTGCCTCGTGAATCAGGCTCTCCAGCCCATACCCTTGGTAGTCCCCAACCCTTATACTCTCTTTTCCCGTCTTCTCCCAGATACCACCCACTTTACAGTACTGAACCTAATAGATGCCTTTTTTACCACCCCCTATACCAGCGGTTCTTAACCTGAGGGTGATGACCCCTTTGTAACAATGAAAATATACCCTGCCTATCAGATATTTACATTACGATTCATAATAGTAGCAAAATAACAGCTATGAAGTAGCAACAAAAATCATTTTGTGGTTGGGGGGTCACCACAACATGAGGAACTGTATTAAAGGGTTGCAGCATTAGGAAGGTTGAGAACCACTGCCCTCCACCCTGACTCCGAGGACTGCACATGACCTTTCTCACCCTATAAATGATTCCCTCTGTCTTCACTTACCTCTTGCTTCTGCAGATCTTCTCCCCGAAGCCAATAAAAAAGACTCTTCCATCTCCATACTCCGAACAGTAGCTGTAATGTTCCAAGATTTTGCCATCAAAAGAAGACTCTCCAACTCACCCCCAGTTCAGGGCAGTAGAACCAGCCCTCTGGTCCTAGCGACCAGTAGCAAAAGGCATTCCCTACAGAGCTGGAACCATAACAAACCAGTCTCTCACTTCCTCCCACCCAAAGAATATATTTTCTCTGTAATGACTCAGCCATCCTAGTCCTTCCTCTACTATGGAAAAGATACTGCATCCTAATCCTTCTAACTCTGCCAATTTACTGAGGATCCTCCATCTTAGAATTGCCCATTCTACTACACTTAACTGGTGGAATACACAGAAGGGCAGCAACAGCCATGGCCAGTACAGGGTTAACTCTCCTGGTCACTGCAGGACTTCTCCTCAGGAGCACGATTTATATCTACACCAAGAGACATCCTACCTGTCGTCTGGAGCCTCACAAAGCCTGACCCAACCTATGCAGGGTCTCACAGTCCAACCAAGTCACCCTCCAGAACAGGCAGGCCCTTGACCTCCTTTCCGGTAGTCATGGAGGAACCTGCACATTCCTCAAAGAAGAGTGCTATCAATAAAACAGGCCAAATTCAAAACAGTTTAGGTAGAATAAAGACCTCCATCAAATCGCTAAATAAATACTACTTGTCAACATGGACAAAAACACTATGGGAACTACTACAAACATTCTTAAACCCTTTTGTTATCCACTCAGCCTCATTATTACTGGTTTTGGTGTTTTCCCCCTTACTCTTCAAACTGTTTATACATGTCTTATGAAATACCATTCAAACAATAACCAACAGAGCTGTCAGCCAGTTCTCTTACAGAAGCAAGACCACCCCAAGAGCAGCCACCCCTAGCCAACCTCCATCTCTCCCCAGACCCCCAAACTGCCTTCTTTAGGGGTCCACTACAGCCCCCTCCATCTCCTCCCAGACCCCCACACCGCCTTCTTTAAGGGTCCAGTACAGCCCCCTCCAACTCCTCCCAGATCCTCATGCCACTGTCTTTAGGAGTCCACAACAGCCCCTCAACAGCGAGAAGCAGCCTGAGACGCATTGACCTCATTTCCACAACAACAATAAAAGAAAAAAGTCTGGGATGATGGGTTGGTCAGAGGAATCCCCCAAATGGAGCAAGCATCTGCCACTCTGTTTTGGGCATAGGGCACTCTATCTTGGCTGTTCAGTGACCTCTGCTGAAAGCACCCTGTTTATGGGACTGAACCAGAAGGAATGAGGAACTAGCAAGCACAAAGCCTTTGGGGGGAGGGCTAAATCATACATGAACAGAACTGTCCCAGTGGGAAGCCAGCTGGAACTGTAGCAGACACCAGTCACCAGCACACCAAGGCAATTCTCTCCCCCTCCTACCCTACCTAAAACCTTTAAAAGATAAGCACTTTTGCTGTTCAGGGTTGATGACTATTGAGTCTCAGCTGCTTCACTGAGGCGCCAGATAAACTTTAGCTATTGCTCTATATCCAGCTTTGTGACTTGATTGAGCTACCTTCCAATTTTATTTAGACTGAATTCTATGAACCAAAGTTTTATTAAATTTCAACTCTGCACACTGACTTGTCAAGATATCAAAAAGCATATGAATATGAGAAAACTCATTACCAACTTACAAGAGATTATTTGCTAGAATGAAAAGAAAGAAGTTAATGAAGTCCTCAAAATGTTAGAAGTCGGTAGAACGGTCCAGTAGATATACCTGTGACAGTTAAAAATGAGCTCTAAAACCTAGGAAAATTTCAGGACGTAAATATGAATTAGGAATGGTCTGCTTAGAAGTAATGGTGGAAGAAGGTGAGATGATGTGATGAATTATTTATTGAGAATTCAATAGAACCAAGAGGACTGAAAGAGCAGGAAGAGGGGGGAATAGTAAAGTATTCCACTATTTCATTTGTGTTTTAATATTATAACATTGAAGCACAAGAAGAAATAACAAATGTACTCAATGGTGCAGAATGGAGACCCGGTCTGAGATGAATTAAAGATTATAATTGACGTGCAGTCTACCAACATTACATCTGAAAAAATGCCAAGTTACGTTAAATAAAAACTTCTAGAGACCCATCCATGAATTTGGATGATGGTAGATGATGAAATAAACACTAGAATGAAGAAGGCTGTGAATTCTCACCAGATACAAGGATTGTTTTATCCATATTGATTGACTTATTGTGAAGGACAAGGTGAACAAGTTCCATATTTAAATAAAGTCTTTACCGTAATGTTGGCAATGATACAAAAAAAAAACAGAATGGAAAGTATGAGATTATGTTAAATTGGGACAGCAACAACTTAATTCATATTTGTAAAAGAAAGCATGTGCAGTGGTGTTTAGTTCTGAAAAGAATAAGTACTTTGAAACCTACATCCCAGTGGTAGGACATAATTATGATTACCTTTCATTTGTAAAGATTTAAAAAGTGAAATAGTCCCATTTGTACCATTATGCTTACATTTCATCTTCTCGTCTTCAATGTCAATCACAGAGGATTTAGAAATTAAAGATATCTATACTCCTTAGAAGTTCATTTTTAACCACCTGTCAAATGCAACGGCTCAGTGGTGAGAATGAGAGAAACATGAGGATTCAAGTTGCACAATCAACAGATCTAAGAACATTCAATTTCACCAATTTCGCGAAAATTAAAAACAGTACATTTGAAAGTACCTTGAAAAGGCAAATGAAAGTATAATAATATAGTTGAGTTTACATAAGAAAGTCAACTATAAGGTAAAAAACTGCAAAGCTATTTGAGAAGGAATTCCATTGAGGAGGTACAATGAAGGACACGTGAAGTCTCTGTGTGCTGTTTGTCTTTGAACACGTTCTCTCTTCATCGCTGAGAAGAATCATGACCACCACATGTCAGTTCTTTCCTAGCACATCAACTAGGGAAAGAAAACTTTTTCAAAATTTGTCTTGACATCACCCCATGACCAAAAGTCATATTGATCTCAGTATTTCCACTACTGATTCACCCTCTCTCATCTGACCTCCGCTGTTCCCCATGGTCCTGGACCTGTGATGTTACAGTCACCTAGACTGCTATCTGTTCTTGCTTTCTCTCCCTCTCCCCAGTCTCTTCACCTGCCTCCTTGTTTCCATTCCTGGCTTTGCAGGGTGGGTCAGGGGCTTCTGACCTGACTGCAGAAGCGTTGTCCTCCTCTGGGTTTCTCTGCCTCTCACCTTTCCTCAGTTTTCATTAGCACCATAGACTGAGTTGTCTGGAAGGAGACCCTGAGACAAAGTTTGCGGACAAGAGGAGGGATGAACACCTATGAAGAGGAAGAGGAAGGGAGCAGGACTGGAGAGGAAGAAGGCGAACTATGTCGCAGATTCAACAAAGCCTCCCCCAAGCCCACAAGTGGGTTTAAGCATTGTCTGTGATGTGCTACATTCGATTTTTTCCCCCAAGTCCACACTGTCAATCTCTACCTAAAGCAGGCAAAGAACATGACCTCAAAGTTGGAGAGGGTCACACATGATGCTATAGCTGTCACACTTTTAGACCCCTTGATCACACTGTAAGAACCACTGACCGAAGCAATGAGAAATCCAGATACAGAATCAAAGTCATTATTACCAAAGGATGTGGAAAATGTTGGTCCTGAAAATTTTGGCAAAATGGTAAAATGCCAAGACAAAAATTACAGAGGTAGAATATATTTTCAAGAAAGGCCATTCCTCTCCTGTGTTGTAAGTGTAGATCTACTACTTTTCAATCCTATCTTTGCAGCCTCTCCATCTCCAACCAGCTGAAAGTTTGCTACTCTCCTTATCTGTTGCATATTGTGATCTTTGAAGAAAGGGAACTGATTTTATGCATTTTTTTGTAGTCAATACTTTCAAAGAAATAAATGGTTTCTTGTTCTTATGGTAGCTTAGTTACATTTTTGGTTAAAATAATTTTTCATCACGGCAGCGCCTGTGGCTCAAAGGAGCAGGGCACTGGCCTCATATGCTGGAAGTGGCAGGTTCAAACCTAGCCTCAGCCAAAAAAAAAATTTTTTTTTCATCTTTATACATTATTATATACAATGTTGACAAAAATGAGTATTTCTTTACTGGGCATCTCTTCCTAATTTAAAATAGAAAATTTTTCCAAGGGGACATACACCAACAGCCTGAAAAATAAAGCTTATCTTCTGATGGCAAAAGCACGGAAACAATCAATTTTTGTAATGTTCCCCACCATGGTTTAGTTCATATTTCTGTTTTGTATACATTTGTACTAGTCATGCTTAGTATAATGTTTTTTCATGTGGCAGGGGCTCAGTGAATATAGACCACTGATGAGACATTGTGAACATCAACAAATACAGCAGAACTTCCATCATTGACCACCGCCCTACACCGACCACCTCCCTAAGCTGACCTAATTTTTGTAGAGCAGACACGCACCCCATGCACATATTAGTACTGCAGGCCTAGTTCCTTATGTTGACCACCTCCGCATGTTGACTAGTTTGTTACAGTCCCTTGTGGGGTCAACTTTCAGAGTTTCCACCGTATGTATTTGCTGTTTGTAGTGTCCCTTGGGTCATTTTATGTGTTTGCTAAGTGTACATTTCAAGTCTTGGGGTCTTTGTTCTCTGTTCAGAAATGGAAGTGCTAAGGTAGAACTGAGAGTAGGAGGGACAAATGGGACAGACATCTACACTGGCAGGTAGCCTCCAGGTGTGCTTATGTCACTACCTCGAGCAGAGACAAGCCCACCTGAGCTTTTAAAACTAAGAAATACCACAGATGCCTTTATTGCCAAAAGTAGTCCACAGTGACTGAGTGTCCCTCTTAGATAGATAATGACAATATATATAGAAATTATTACTGGACTGAATGTATTTCTATAACAGCAAGTTCCATATTAGTCATCAGTAACTACAGTTTCTGGCCTTCAAGTCTTCCATTTTATTCTGTAACAAAATAAAAAGAGGAAAATTTGGAGCAGCAAAAATAGGAATGAAAATTTCCCTTTTTCACTTTAATGCGTATCACCAGAGACTCAGAGAGCTGGTTCTGCCCAGCACTGTAAATCTCCAACTCTGCTATCAACACAAAAGCAATTTAAACTGATTATAAGTTATTTACATCGTGTCATTTGAATGACAATGAATTATATGCTGAATGTCAAAAATGCAGTTTCTTTCTCAGGGCCAGTTAGCTATTGGGAAAGCTCTCACGTGGGAGTGTATGAGTTGTGTCATGTTTCAGGTGGTAGAGATGAAAATGTGCTTAATAGCTTTGCCTTAAACACTTGTGCTAAATGAACTGGTTATTTGGGGGAAATCATCATAAGAGTTAAGTTTCCCAACAGGTAGGAACAGCAAACTCCTGTATCCACAGATGCGAGATAGAAGAGTCTACTCATCCAGCGATCATCACTGGTCATCACCTCCCCCAGGGTGCTTTGAATATCTTTTTGGTCCCATTCTTCATTTGCTGCTAGAATTTCCACCATTAGAATTATAAATACAGAGGGTTCCAAAAAAAGCATACCCATTTTAAGAAAGAAAAAATACTGTATTAAAATACTCAATGTACAGATAACAAAAGATGGATACAAGTCACATTTGAGCACCTCTTCTAATTGCAGAAGTCCAATGTGGCTTGAGTATTACAAATTGAATACACTTTTTTCTTTTCTTAAAATGTGTGTACATTTTTTTGGCACCCTTGTATAGCAGATGGCCTACATTGTGCATCTATTCTCAGGAGAGTGGTTAAAATCCATACATTGCGACCCCTTTCATTATTTTCTCAGCCTTCCAGTATTCTCAGTCTGCACTTGTGCAAATGGATGGCCCAGATCAAAGAACGAGGCTTTCCGTTACCCCTCTAAAACCTATCTTCAATTCTCTTCTAAATCTGTTGTGATAATTTAGGAAGCTGACTCATTAGCCAGGGCACAGCCAAAGAGAGAGCCATTGAAGCTCCCAAACCTCCCTCCAGGTACATTTGTACAAAGATAGCTGCTAACTGGGAAAATACAGTCATTCATCTTACCTGCCATTCATGCTGAAAGCTCACCCAGTACTCTGGGTAAACTGCCTCATTGAAACTTGGAGTCAATAGATCTAGTAGCTCTTCCTCCTCCTTCTGACAATCCTGCCAGAAAAGGCAATTAGGATTGTCCCATGACTGCTATTTATGGGCCCATGTTGGCACTTAAAAAGAACTTCTACCATATTAAGGGCTCTGCAAGATAATTTATTCTGGAATTTTCCCTCGAAACAAGGCCAAGTTTGCTATTCTGTAATTTGTAGCTCTCACCTTTAGAAAACATTTCGTGATACTGTCTGTGAGTTCCTTAATAAGAGTCTGAGATGTAATTTATCTGAATCAAGAGATTTGAACTCATTGTTCAGAGAACAGGAAAATGAGAGGCAGAAGACCTTAAGAGATGGGATTTGCCGAACAGGAGAAAGGCACAGCTCTGTCTAACATTTGCCCCGGGAATAAGGAAAGATTACCCTGCAGAGATCCCTGACAGATTCTGCTGTTTCCAGTTCCAAGTGCATGTCTGGCGTTTCTCCTTTCCTGGCTTAACCATCTCCTCTATGTGGCTGTTGGTTTGAGCACTGTCAGATAACTGGCCCATTCAAAAATTTACAGCAGCTTCTAATAGTCTATGATAGCCAATGAAAGCAGTTTTACTTAAGGATCTCTAAAATTGGATTCAATTGTTAATACTAATTATGTGCCCCAGAAATTCCGTCTGATTCAGGATGCTGGCGTCCTTACTGTTTCTCCTGGTTCCATCCTCGGGAAACCTCTATGATTATGTCTGTGGTTTTGTTCCTGTTCTTTCCCTCCTTAGAACTCCCTTCTACCACCTCTCTATTAACATACATTTTGTCCTCCAGATCCACATCCAGGGAGATACCTTCTTTAAAGGCTCATAATTATTTTCCTCCTGACATTTTTTATGTCCCAAGTATTAAAATAGTTTATGATTCAATGAATACATTTGATTAAACTATATTGTCTCCTCATCTATATCAACAGCTCTTTGATGACATTAACATTTAATTTGTGTGTATATCTTAGTTGTTTCATGATATATTTTCCTATTAACTAAATGTTAAACAATATCTAATCACCAATGTGTCTTATATTTCTCTCATATTCAACAATGTTGAGCAGACACCTAACTATCCTGGTACGTATACAGTAGGCATTTAATATATACTTGAATTTTGAACCAACCGATTTTCAGTTTAATGGAAAGGTATTCATGATTGTTTGCATATAATGGTTATTTGACAATATTACCCACTTTTAAAATACTTAATGTTTATGAATTCCAGCTATCTATAGGTCAGCTGGGATTTTTGGTTTGCTCAAGGGAAAACTTTGGATAAGAAAACTAATTTAGATAATTGAAACAAACAAAGACTGATTTTATGTAGGTGTCTTTGTGTGAACATGATTTTACACTTTTCTTTCAACTTCTGAGCCAATAAACACTGTGTTTATGGACTTGAACTATAGTGCATTACTGCCCAAGTCCCCAGAAAATCAACTCACTGTTGGAATACTCAATAGAGACCAATAACAAAAGACGAAGACAAGTCACAGTGAGCACTTCTTATAATCGCAGAAGTCAAATGTGACTTGAGTGTTACAAATTTAACACAGCTTTTTTGCTTTCTTAAAATGAGCATACATTTTCTGGCTCCCTCTGTATTTATTAGCAATGCATCGTATGGGGATGGTTAAAAAATGAGGCATCTTTATTAACCTCTCAGAAGATTGAGAACTGCATTTCCCCCACTTCACCTATTTGCGATTCACATTTGAATATGAATTTTTTCCTGCAGGAGGCTCAAGTAGGACAAAAGCATTAGTTTATTTTGGTAGGTTTGTGTCTTCATCTTTCAAGACAAAAGATGTGGTGACTGTTTTTTTATCAGGGAATTCAGTAGAAATACCACACACACATATACACAGTCTCAGAAAGACTCTACCCCACTACGAGTAAGTCAAACACGGAGTTGATTTCTTAATCTCTCAAGTCTGGTTGGAGCAACCTGCTGATGCCCTATAAGACTGAATCACAATGAGTGGACTCTTTAAATGAAGTGCCAAAGGTAGATCTCAACTATACATAGCTTTCTACTGTGTTTCCCCAAATATAAGACCTACCCAAAAAATAAGCCCTAGCAGGATTTCTATGCATTTGTTAAATATAAGCCCTACCCCATAATAGGACCACGCCCTACATTTCTGCGTGAAGAGGAAGACGTCCCCTGAAAATAAGCCCTAGTGTGTCTTCTTGAGAAAAAATAAATATAAAACAGTGTCTTATTTTCAGGGAAACACAGTAATATAGAACTAGAATAATACAAAAAACTTATACGTCCAGCCTCTGTTCTAAGTATTAGCTTATTTTGTTCATCCTCACAATTACCCACTGGGCTAGATACTATTATTATGAAGAAA
Organism: Galagoides demidoff; assembly: GCA_963574575.1. Classification (NCBI taxonomy): domain Eukaryota; kingdom Metazoa; phylum Chordata; class Mammalia; order Primates; family Galagidae; genus Galagoides; species Galagoides demidoff. The sequence goes on from CAUYQV010076700.1 coordinate 14,994, forward strand.
CTGAGACACAGAGAAGTTAGGTAACTTGCTCAAGGTCACAAAGCTAGGAGCTGTGGAGCTGGATTCTAGACTCAAGTCGTCTGGCTCCAGGGGATTGTACTGTCCGCTGCTTCATTATATTCCTTCAGCATAATATTTGGAGAGATAGTGCTAAGAAGGAATGATGGAAGGATAATATTGAAGGGCCTAAGGAAAACTCTCTCATATCGGGGTTAATAAGCTATCTTGATCTGTCCCAGGAGTGTACAGAACAGGGGTTTATTACACACCTGTTGAGTGAAAATGATTTCATTTTCCCACACATTCTATTTTATAGATTCAAATATACAAATGATACGTGTCTTAGAGTCATTTACATCCTCACGTTTGATACCACTTTTACTCTAAAATAAAATGTGCCTTAAAATTTACAGCACTGTTTCATGACTGCCAGCAAGAAGGCCCATTGTGAGGTGGTTATTATTGCATGCTTATCATCTAAGCTCAAGAAGGAACCAGTATCAGAAATTGCTTAAAATATCAGAAGCAAACCCCAGAGATAGGACTGCCTTTTTCAAAAGAAATACTACATCACCAACATGCTTCAGGGCACAGAAGACTTTTGATACCTTGACTTGAAAGCTGTTTGAGATGAGTCAGACTTTGAATTGGAAGAACTTCCAGGAACGTTTTACCCAATGTAGTCCCATTACATTTTCCTTTGGCTGATTACATAATGTCTTCTAAGTAACCTCTTCTAAATATAAATTGTCAATTGTCGGTGATACAAGAACATTGTGTCCTGGGTTAATGGCAGCATTTTTTCCTTAATGTTATATAAAATTATGGCACATTTTACATTCTATGAAACATTGAAATCAATAGAGTAAGGCATAATGTGTTTACATGAGATCAATCACATACCATTATATTAGCATGAGATTTCAGTTCATTTTCTACTGTTGGGAGTTATTAGAACACCCACAGTCCTCTCACCCCAAATAAGCTGCTCTTTTGGGGAAAAATGTCAGCCGTTGAGTGCTGTTGGCCAGGAGTACATGGGGTCTGCTCAGTGAGAAATTTATAGAGGCAGATGAAAGCCATGACCTAACTGGTTGCAACCATGGCCATGTTGTTATAGCAGTCACAAGTCTACATCTACCTATTGCTGTCTCTGAGACTAGTCAATGGAAAATAGACACATTGGAATCCAAACCTATTTTTCAAAATTGTCTCACTAGTAGTTGTATCCATGTGTCCACTCTCCCTTCCTTCAGATTTTGATTCCCCCAGAACTAGAACATACATAGAAAGGTTGCTGAACGTTGTTACTTTCCCACAACGCCTTCTAAATGTTTGCATTTTGTTATTCTTTTGAACCTTTTAGTCTACAATCCTCTAGCAAAAAAAAACATATAATTTTACATCAAGCACTTATTTGTTTATAAGCTTTACATTCATGGCAGTGAATACATTTCAACGTAAGATGCACTTTCATGCCTGCTGACAGTACAATTAAAACTTCTCATCTAAGTTGGATGTCCCCAAAACCTTGACAAGAAAACCAATAAAGGTAGTCTTGAATTTGCATCTTATTTCTTTGGAGAATAAAAAGAATGCAAATTAAGTCAATGAGGAAACCTTGAGCAAAATATTTTAATGGATTATCATCAAAGAAAACATAAAATCCTCTGTTCTTGAAATACCTATTACTGTTTTTGTTCTTGAAATACCTATTACTGTTTTCTTTTTCTTTTTTTTCTGTTCTATTTTTAATCTTACAGAAATCAGTAACTAGAGAAATGGCTTGGCCATTTTATGCAGGCTTTGGCTACATCAGGCAAGTATGATAGCCCTCAGTGAAACCTGCAAACATAAATTACCCCCAATAGTTATTTTAAGCTTTACTACACATGAAAGAATGTGATGTTTTAAAATTTTGAAAGTCCATTGCTTAGGCCACCTATTCATTTCCTTTACCCCCCTCCTCACTTGCCTTTTCCAAATTTAAGGTGACCAGATTTTAACATTGGTAAAGCAGGACACCATTGGGGGGGGGTCTTAATTAAAAATTTGGTCTATATGGAGCAACAAAAATTTTCATAGAACGCAAAAATAGTATTGTAATATATATTTTTTAAATTCCAACATAAGTACAATTTACAAATACAATACATTAAAAAAAATTATGTATAGGGTGGCGCCTGTGGCTCTAAGGAGTAGGGCACTGGTCCACCTGGGCAACCTTGCCCAGGAGAGGAATAGGGAGTTTACATTAGCCTTTTCATTTCCAAATGAAGTTACATTAACCTCTTCATTCCCAAATGGAGTTACATTAACCTTTTTAGCAGATGAAAACCCTATATTCCCTTCCTGTTGTCCCGCCCTTCCCTAACTTGTTGTGCATCCTTTCCAAAAATCCAGACTTTTTAAAAATGCCACAGGGCGCGGGACAATTTGTTAAAAATCAGGACTGTCCAGCGAAAAGCGGGACGTCTGTTTACCTTATCCAAATTGAATTCAAAGGTCAGTGTTAACCTTCACCTGGTTGCTCACGCCCTCTGCTTCCCTGCCTCTCCTACTTGCATTCTTTGTGTTTGTTCTGTAATCCCTCAGCTCCAACTCTCTCCAAACACAGATTACATTTATTTAATTTGCTTGGCGCTGGCTGATGCCCAGCGACTGATTTCTAGTCAGTGACACATGGGCAGGAATGATGTAGACCACCTCCAGGTTTGACTTCTAACAAATCAGCGAAGTTTTCCAAGTCTTCTTTCTTTGTGTGATGACTCCAGGAAGAAATTTTAGTGGAGGATTGTGAGGTTGGGAGTGGAGTGTGCAAGGGGTGTGGGTGGACACACTTGCTGGGAAGACAGTGTAGAAGTGTAGAATAGCGCACCTCTTCTCCTTAAACCTCTTTGGAATGAGAAAGAGGAAAATCAAAGTTATTTACCGTATTACGCCTCTGAGATTTGGGGCTTGTTTGTCAAAGTCATCTGCTCACCCTAATCAATGCACTTATCATAAACAATGGCTCCTTAAAAGCTGCAAGACAGCTATGCTGTGTTCCTCAAGCCTATTCCATTTCTAGGCTCCTAAACGATTCTCTCACAACTTTTCTTTTTATTTATTATTATTATTTTTTAGAGACAGAGTCTCACTTTTGTCACCCTCTGTAGAGTGCTGTGCTGTCACAGCTCACAGTAACCTCCAGTTCTTGGGCTTATGCCATTCTCTTGACTCAGCCTCCCGAGTAGCTGAGACCACAGGCGCCCACCACAACGCCCAGCTATTTTTTTGTTGCAATTTGGCTGGGGCTGGGTTTGAACCCGCCACTCTTGGTATATGGGGCTGGCGCCCTAATACTCACTGAGCCACAGGTGCCTCCCCTCTCTCACACCCTTTTCTCTCTCTTCACTCTCTGCTGATGATCGTGGTTCTTGTTTAGGTGAGAAGCTGAAAGCAATCAAAGTAGAATGTCTAGAAGCTCACACCATCACACTGTCCTACCCAGCACATGCACACCTGCTCTGCCTGCTCTGGAATCAGTCCCCCGTCTGAGGCCGCCCTCCAGGTATGCACTGCCCCCCCGGCCCCTCACCAGCTCCAGCTCAATGGTTTTACCAATTCTTCCACCTCTCTTACAGAATCAGTCTCTCAGAGAAAGTGTTATCAACTCAACTAACATATTATTTCCCCTATCTGAACAAGAAAACTCCTAAAAATAAGTGCCTGTGCTGTCTCCAATTCTCCTAGATTTTCTCAAAACCACACTCAATATTTGCTCTCTTTGCTCCACTGAAGCGGCTTTTCCCTCCAACCCTGTGAGCTAACTGAGGGGCAATGTTCTCATATCAGCTGCAAGGGGAGCAGCCCAAGATGGGGCTGGCTGTTTTCCTTTGCAGACAGAACCACTGCAGCTTCTGGTCGTCCCCACCTCATTGTCTTTCCTGGTTCTGTGTCATCACCCTGATCCCACCTGATCACCCTAACCTCTTACTATGGGTCACCTGACGCTCAGTCCTCTGTACTCTTCCCTGCCAACTTCACTCCCCGGGGGTCCAATACAGTCAAGGGGCTTTGAATGACTCCTATACGTGTAAACTGGCTCTTTCCAAATGCACATGCCGTCTAGACTTCTGTCCTGAGATCTTTTTATTCAATTTCCTATGAGATGTTTACTTGAATGCTTTGTGGCCATTAAAACTGCACTTCCCACATTCCCTACCCCAATCACCCCACACGCCGCCGTGGATGGCACCTTCATCTTCTACACTCACTCAAGCCAAATTCTTTGTCATCATCTGTACTCCTCTCTCTCAGACCTCAGGCTCCATCTGCCAGCAAATCTTTCTGACTCCTCTGTCTCCTGTGCAGCTCACACCTCCACAAGCAGGACCTTGATGCCATCAAGGTTCGCATCTTGCCAGGACCAACAATAGGTTTCCTTGCTGCCATCCTTGCTTCCCTTTGCTTCCCTAGGATCATTTGAATGTACAAATACAATCACTACATTCCTTTGTTCATAACCCTAAATCCTACAATGGCTTTCCCTTTTCCTCAGAATGAGGCTAAATATATAAAAGGGCGTGACCCCACCATGCATGACAACAGAACTCTGTCCCTCTGCAGAAGCTGACTGGGGAAGCTACCCACAAACTCCACAGTAACCAGTTCAGAAGCCAAACGACCTCTGCAGCAACTGGGCTGGAAGGATCAGGACTTGGGCAAGGGCTGAGAGCTTCCCTACTTTTACCCCCACTTCTAACTCATAACCAGCCAGGGAAAGCCAAACAGGCTCTGCTCCTTTGGACCCCTGTCCAGCTTCCCCAAAGTCAACAACCTACAATCACAGTCTCCCCGAAGCTTCCTCTCTTTCCCCCAGCTTTGTAGCAGTCTCCAGCTTCTCTGCCTGCCTCGTCTCTGCGGCACGCCATGGATGGTGGCCGACTTCCCTGCTGTGGCAAGCTCTGAACACATATTCAGAGCCTCTGCTTGTTCTCATTCAGGTGGCCTTTGTTTATCTCCACAAGAGTGGGACTGCAAATCCTGAGGGCCCTGCAGGGGGTCAAGTGTCAGGCCCCCTCATCTCTGATGCCCTCCACGTGCTCTGTCCTCACCATCCACCCTGGGCTTCTTGAACTCATATTCAGAAGGGAAACTAAGAAGGGGCTTAAAGGGGGGGGTGGGTGGGAGGAAAACCTGGTTTCTAGAACTGGAAGTCTGGAGGACTCAGAAGAATATGGATACCATGTAACCTAGGTAACCAATGACCAATAGAAAGAGACAGTGACCAATAGAAAAAGGCAATCTACCTGGAGGCCAGAGAAGCTAATGAGAGAAGATGTGCTATCCCTGCAGACCTTCGCCTGCCATCTTGCTCTCACCTTCTCTCCGTCTTGAGAGGGACCCACTTCCACCTCTCTTTAAAGTGCTCTAACCTTTCTTCATTCTTCCTAAATGAAGTCTCTTTTTCCCCTGAGACTTGTGTAGGTTCCTTTGTTCTCTATCCACACTGCCTGTGCCGCTCCACTTTCATTTCAGTTTCTACTCACCTTTGCTTTCAGTTACCACCGAACGTTCTAGCTCAGCCAACCAGGCCAACTGGGTTCCGGGAACCGGGACCCTGGATCCCCAGCACATATGCCATGCTCATGCCAAGGCCATGGGTACTGGCTTTCCTTTAATCCTAGTAGCTCCTTCCACCCCCCTCTTGTCTACATAGTTCACTCCTCATTTTCCTCAAGTCATTGCCCAACTGACTTTCTCCCTGAGCCTGTAATAACTACCATTTAAGATACTACTCTCTTCTATTCCCTTTTTGATTTTTTTTCCCCTGCCACTATCACCCTTCTAGTAATTTTAATGTATTGTTTTATACAATAAAACAATAAAACTCTTTGGAACAGTGGTCCCCAACCTTCATGGCACCAGAGACTGATTTGTGGCAATTTTCTCATGAAGCGGGGGGTATGGTTTTGATATAAGTCTGGAAAGAACTGATTGATTGTGGTCTGTGTGCACTCAAACCTCTCTGCTAATATAATCTGTATTTGAGCTGCTGCAGCTCCACCTCTGTCCATTAGGCATTAGATTCTCGTAAGGAACCCAGCAACCCCCATGCCTCACACGTGCAGTCTACAGTAGGATTCACACTCCTCTGAGAATCTAATCCTGCAGCTGCTCTGACAGCAGGTGGACCCCAGGGGGTGATGGGAGCAGTGGGGAGCAGCTGTAAAGACAGATAGTGGCTCCCTGCTCACCTCTTGCTGTGTGTCCCAGTTCCTAACAGGCCATGTACCTAACCAGGCTGCAGCCCAGGGGTTGGGGACCTCAGCCTTAGACTGTAATAGTCAACAAAAGGTGAAGTATTTTTGTCTATTTTGCTTATAATCCTACCCCAGTGGTTGGAATAGTGGAAAAGGCTGTTAATGTTCTCTGGACATCACATTTTTAGGTATCTTATATAACCTATTTGTATCATGGGAGATATTCCAGAATACTCGGTCTACTTTCATATGTGGGTATAAAGTCAATATTGGTATATCAGCACTCCATAGGGAAAATGAAAATTGCTACTGCACATTGTAACCAATTGGCTGAATATGAGGCATGTGTTGGTTTCATGCCATGGGAAGTGACTTTTGACAAGATATTCAACATCTTGTCTATAATAAATAGGCATAGAAATATTTTAACATATTTTAATACAGATTCTCAAGCTGCCGAGTGCATCAGAATCACCTGAAAGATTATTAAAACACAGATTTCTGTGTCTCACCCTCAGAATTCCTGACTGAATAGGTCTGGGATTGGACCTGAGAATTTGCATGTCCACCAAGTTTCTAGGTGCTGCTGCTGTTCCGAGGACACAATTTGGGAACCACTATATAAGTTTACTGCTGAAAGTGTGATCCTTGCACCAACATTAGAGCGAGCATGTAAGAAATTCAGAATCTCAGCCTTCACCCCAGAACCATTCAATTGGAATTTGCATTTAAACTAGGCGATTTAGTAGGATGCATTCTCCAGGTAAGGTTATGTGCACCTTCAAGTTTCAAAAGCATTAGGGTCCTAAAAAAAATAGGAGGAATATAGGGTTGAATGTTTTTCCAAAGGCTGAGTAAAACTTCTCATTGTCACGTGTAAAGACAGCTAAATGTTCAAAAGGGTTAAGTAATACAGTCACCATGGTCTCCCGTAACAAAAATTTCACTGTCCAGGGTTTCAGTTACCTGTGGTCAACTGTCATCTGAAAATAGGTGAATATAGATAAGATACTTAAGAGAAAAAGAAAGATCACATTCATATCACTTTTAATACTGCATATTGTTATAAATGTTGTTTTATTATTATTAATTTCTTACTGTGTCTAATTTATAAAGTAAACTTTATCATGGGTGGGTATGTATAGGAAAAAAAAACACACAGGTGGAAAGTTTGCATAAAGTTGGAAGGTGACTGTTGGATAGTTGGTGCTGTCTGCAGTTTAGACAGCCGGTGGAGAAGTCTTGGAATGTATCTACCACGCATTAGGGGCTATTAGAGCAGCCCGCCAGACCAGCAACAACCCACCCCTGAGCCTAGAATTGTCAAAACTGGAGAAGCCATCAGGCAGGTTCCTAGCCACGTCTTTGGCTTCCAGCTCTTGGGTAAGAGAGAAGACCTAAGCGTGGACTGAGTCTGTTTTCCATGCTCTTAGCTTCACAGAAGTAATGATGGCAGGTCTGAGAGAGGAACAAATGTTAATTCTGGACATAGTTATCAACTCAAAGGCTGGGGTCAAGGTGGCCAAGGAAAGGAACATATAGAAAGAACTTTTCTATCCCCCTTAAGTTTTGTTTGTCCACTATCAAAATATCCTGTTGATAGAAAATGCAAAGGAGAATGAAGGCTTAAATATCTAAATGTGTCTATTTTATCCCCCCACTGTTCGTGATATAGTATTATTTCAAAATAATGTTTTTATGTTTAATATTTTCAAATAAATTGAGTAATAAAATAATGGACCAATAATTCTAGGGTGGCACCTGTGCCTCAAGGAGTGGGGTGTCGGCCCCATATACTGGGGGTGGTGGGTTCAAACCAGGCCCCAGCCCAACACTGAAAAAAAAAAAGTGTGCAAAGTTATTAAGTTTTTTGGGGAACATGTTTTAGCAGGTGGAGAAAGTTTCTATGATGTTGGTAGGTGACTGTTGTATAATCACATCTTTTCTCATACCAGTCAGAAAATAAAGCACCCCTACTATCCACCATAAAATGATATGGGCTAGTCCTTTGATAATATGTTCAAAAACTAGTACATGTAGGCAGCTGTAAAATTACACAATGTAAACATTTTTAAAAGTAGCTGTTCTAGTATTTAACCTTTTGTGCTGCTGAAACGTTCTGCTTATTTGTATTTCAGCTTGATCTAAGAAAAATGTATGTTTTCATGTTAAATTCTTCAGTTGTCACTGCTTACTATGACTTTTCTTATTTTAATTAGAAATAGTTCGATGTCTGAAAGTATAATGCATGTTGAAAGAAGTTATAGATCTTTATAGTCATATGGAGGCTTTTGGTGTCTAACTAGGATGAAATGTTAAATGTACTAAGACATATAAGCATTTCAATTGAATATTTCTTATTAATTTCTTCTCTGGAAAAAAAAAAGCGAATATTGCTACCCAAGTGTATTGCCTGAAAGAGAAATCATATTAAAATAAAAAAAAATCATTTAAAAATTTTTTTAAAAAGCACATTATGAGCAATCTGAAATGAGGGCATTTTTCCCCTGCTGCATTGAACATCATGACCAAAGAAGGTGATCTCTGAGAGGAGTGGACCGCTCCACTCTTCACCACCGCTCTTGTTCTTGTATGTCATTCTCGTTATCTTCTCCCAGCTCACATCACCATAAGTTGCTTGTGTGAACATGCATTTACCTGACGCGAAAACTGCTTTTACCCAGCAATTATTGCAATTGATGCAGTCCACAAAATAACTGCATGTACCTCTTAATTTTTGGTTTTTACAGTTAGTGCTGGAGTGACCGCTGTGCATGACTGTGATTAGCAATCTTCTGCTACAGGTAGCCCGATCCTGAGTACCTGATTGCACAAACAGCTTTTCTTTTGAGAAGATATGCTTCATTTGAGTAACCTAAGAATCTGGTCTTATATCTGATCAGTGTTTCTCAGACTGACCACAGATGGATTATATGACCAATAAGGACATATTTCTGGGCAGAATAAACAAACAAATAAATAAAAACAACAAGAAAGTGATGAACTCTATGTTTATTGTATAGGTGTAATAATAGTCATGCCCCACAAGAGGAAAAATTGTATTTTCCTTGGTTTACAAATAAAGGAAACACCATTTACAAGGCTGTCTTCTCACTCTTCCCATTCTGGGAGCTACATGAGCTTTAATCGCCATGGCTGCAGCGAATCCAGCCTGTCTCTTGCCCGGCATCATTATTTCCCTTCTTCATCTCCTCACTGTCTCCTGGTGTCCTGGTTGTCTGGTTAAGGGTCCTGCTTTGTAAACTTCACTTTCCTTTAAACATGCCAGGCATACTTAATGGCCCATTTTTACTTGGGCTGTCTGCTCATCCTGGTATGAGCAATTGGGCTTGTTTCTAGCATGTTCCTCTGCTCACTGGCCAGTTCCGAAGCCACATCCGTGACTGTCTGTCTTTGTTACAGCAATATCCCACTATGAGCATCCTAACAAGAACACTTAAAAATGTTAAGTATAGAGGCACGTTTCTTTAAATGACTGAAGCCATCTATAAAAAACCCACAGCTATTATCATACTGAATGGAATGAAAGTGAAAGCTTTTCCACTTAGAACTGGAATCAGACAAGGTTGTCCTCTATCACCACTACTATTGAACATGATGCTGAAAGTTCTAGACAATGCAAGACAAAGGCAAGAGAAGGAAATAAAGGGCATCCAAGTGGGGGCAGGGGAGGTCAAACTCTTGCTCTTTGCCAATGATATGAGCTTATACTAAGAGAACCCCAAAGAATCAACCACAAGACTCCTGGAAGTGATCAAAACATATAGCAATGTCTCAGGATATAAAATCAATGTCCACAAATCAATAGCCTTTGTATATGCCAATAACAGCCAAGGTGAGAAGCTAATCAAAGACACAATTCCCTTCAGAATAGCTTCCAAAAAAATAGAATACCTAAAAATGTACATAACGAAAGAGGTGAAGGACCTCTGTAAAGAAAACTGCAAAACCCTAAGGAAAGAAATAGCAGAAGATATTAACAAGTGGAAGAACATACCCATGGTCATGGCTAAGAATCAACATTGTCAAACTGTCAGTACTTCCCCAAACAATCTATAGATTCATTGCAATCCCCATTAAAATAACATAATGAAACTTTCAAGTTTTGGAAATGACCCAATATAGCCAAGGCAATTCTTAGTAATAAAAAGAAAATCGGAGGTATCACCCTACCAGACTTGCCACTAAATTATAAGGTCACAATGATTAAAAAAGCATGGTATTGGCACAAAAACAGAGACATTCACATTTGGAACTGAATATAAAACCGTGAGAAGAAACTAACATCTTAATAGCCAGCTGACCTTTGTGAACCAAACAAGAATATACACTGGGGAAAAGAATCCCTATTCAATAAATGGTGCTGGAAGAACTGGATAACCAGTTGTGAAAGACTGGAATAACCAGTCTTACATGGATAACCACATGTAAAAGACTGAAACTGGATCCGCACCTGTCACCACTTACACAAACTGATTGAATATGGATAAAAGGTTTAAATCAAAGGCATGAAACAATAACAATCGTCAAAGAAAGTATGGAGAAAACACTTGAAGATATCAGCCTGGGGAAAGTTTTTATGGAGATGACGTCTGTGGCCATGACAACAATTACAAAAAGAAAATGGGACTTAAACTGAAAAACTTCTGTACAGCTAAGAAAACAACCCCCAAAGCAAACAGGCAACCTTCAGAATGGGAAAAGATATTTGCATATTATGAACTGGACAAAAGCTTGATTACTAGGATCTATGGCAGTTGTTCTCAACCTTCCTAATGCCACAGCCCTTTAATGCAGTTCCTGTGGGTCCCAAGCCACAGGTTGAGAACCACTGATCTATAGAGAACTCAAATTATTCAACCAAAAAAGAGCAAACAATTCCATATATTACTGGCCCAGAGACATGAACAGAACCTTCTCTAAAGAAGATCGGCGAATGGCTAACATACAAAAACATGCTCATCATCCCTAATTATCAGAGAAATGCAAATCAAAAATACCCGAAGATATCACCTAGCCACAGTGAGAATAGCCCACATAACAAAATCTCAAAGCTGGTGTGGATGTGGAGAGAAGGTAACACTTTTACACTGCTAGTAGGACTGTAAACTAATACAACCTTTTTGGAAGGAAGTATGGAGAATCCTCAAGGAACTCAAATTAGACCTCTCATTTGATCCTGCAATCCCATTACTAAGCATCTACCCAGAAGAGAAAAGGAAAAAAAAAAAAAAACCTTTTATCATAAGGATATTTGCACTAGATTGTTCATTGCAGCTCAATATACAATCACCAAACTGTAGAAACAGCCTAAATGCCCACCAACCCAGGAATGGATTAGTAAGCTATGGTATATGTACACCATAGAATACTATTCAGAAACTAAAAAAGATGGAGACTTTACATCTTTTGTATTAACCTGGATAGAGGTGGAACACATTATTCTTAGTAAAGCATCACAAGAATGGAGAAGAATCCAATGTACTCTATTCTAATACTAAGGCAGTAGATGAGCTAATACAAGGGAGTGGGTGGGTAGGGGAATGAGCAAGTGGGGAAAGGGGAGGAGGGTATGGGATGGGGGGGTCATAGTGTGTGGAACACCTCTTGGGGTGGGACACAATTATAAAAGGGACATTATCTGACAAATGTAATCAGTGTAACCTAATTCTTTGTACCCTCAATGAAACTCAAACAAAAAAATTAAAAATTAAAATAATACCCCTCAACAAATCTTTTGCCTCTAGATGCTCTAGCTGGTATGTTTGTCCCTGTCACCAGTCCTTCTTAAAAAACAAGGTTCAATGTCATTTGTTGAAAATAATGCTATTGTCACACCTCATTTAGAATAACCACTCCCTTCAGGTACCCTTGTGGAGGTTCTTGTAACACCAAGAAAAAGAATACTATTCAAGCTCTCTGGCACAGCAAGCTCTAATCTCCCAAATCACCATGCCCACTTAATTGTAACGACAAAGGATATTTTTATGGGTAATAAAACATTACAGTAAGCACAGAACATGGCTGGGAATATCTCATGCAAAGAACAGCATTTGAGCAAAATGCAACAACGGTCATTCATCAGACGTTATTATAAATTGAAACTCCTTTGATGGAACTTTGTTAGGACTTTTCTTTCCAATTTAGTAGAAGAGTACTTTTTAAAAAGTACTAACAGGAGATTGTTAAACATAATTTTTATGAGCATTTACAACACAGTGATTCTGGTAAAATGACACTGGAGTGATAAATTTAGCACACCAGATACCGATTCTGTTCAGCAAAGGTAAATACATTGTGTTTGTGAGTTTGCACATGTGATGCTCTGTCAGCAAACTGTATTTGAGCTAGTCTTTGTCGTTTCATTTTCTATAGCACTTTCCAGTCAACAATGAATTATTCTGACAGAGTTTATTTCCCTCAAATTTACCTCCCTAAGTAACTGTCTAGAGAAGAGCCAAAGCCCTTTAAACTATAAAATTCTAATATATTTTTAATTGTTGGACTTATTTTAAATCTTCAGAGGAAATTACAAAATATAGGCTAGAACTAACATGGTTTAGGAATAAAGAACTCCTTATTTTAGTCAGAGTGTCAAACAATGACCATATCGTCATTAAACACTAGTAATTTTACAGACAGAACCTGTGTTTTGTCAATACCATTTAATCAACTGCATCCCACCTGGAAGATAATTTTGAGATTTAAGAGGACAAGCGAAAGTTAGTTGTAATAAATATTTATTATTTGTTTTAAAATTTGCCCTTAAACTCCATTCAGAACTTCACAGAATGTAAAAAATATGCAATGGATTAAGAATTACAGGTCAGGTGCCATGTAGGGATAGGTATTGAACAAAGTCAGATACTGCCATTCTAATACCAAGTTTAGTATCCTACAAATAGGAACTAGGGAGATCAATGCCATTTTTAATAATATATTTTAGAGTGTGTGATAAGCTTAATTAATATAGGTCTAAATTGTTATGTAATTTTCACCAAGATTGCCATGTTTTGAGAAGATAGCTTTCATCCTGCTAGCCTATTCCCTGGAATATAACTTGATAAGCATGCCCTGCTGAGCTTCTATATTTCCCATTCTTCATTGAAATTCATAGGTACAAAATAAGTAAACTCTGTGGACGTATATCTGGTGCCCATTTGAGGATACAGAGCCGAAATTTGCAATGAACAAAAGGCTCCACAGTCTACTAATCAGATCTTAATGAAAACCAGAGAATATGTCTCAAAAAAGAGAAAGTAAACATTTATTGAACTAACTAAAGAACTCCTTTCTTAAATCCACCTTTGGGTAGTTCCACAGAATATAAAACTTCAGGTTTAAGAGTTTGATAGCCTAGATATGAGCTTCACTTTTTAAAATCATTTCTTGGTTTTAGCTTCCATTACTTTTACAAGCCAGAAAAAAAACTTACTTCCTAATTTACAAAGATGAGGAACAATAACGTATGTCAAAGTACCTTACAAACTAAAATACAAATATAATAATGTTTAAACTCTGGTATCTGGATCTCAAAAAAGCTTCACTGAGTTACTCACTCATCCCAGGACAACTAACCCTTTGTCTAGATTCGGAAAATGAGCTTTTGATGCAAGCAGCTTCCATGAAACGCAAAAGGCAAGTGGCCACAGAGGGTTAGGCTTGCTCTTGTAAGTCTAGACTCCCAGATGGCACTTCCAAAGTTAGAGACATATTAGTTCCTAGTTGTGGTGTCTTGTTTCCATTGCCTGCTTCCTTTGAGGAATGCTGATTTCATGAATGTGCGGTTTAGATTTAAATCTCAGGAAGAAGCTCCTTTTCCCAGGTGAGGCCCCTAAGCTGTCGGCATCATTCATCCCAGTCCCTATTTTGTACATCTCTATATAGTTATGATTAATAAGAACAAAACACTATTTGAACAATGCATGTCTTTATAACTGAAACTGCAGTAAATGTAATTTTCAGTACATGGCATAGTTTCATGCATATGATCTGTCCCGGCATAATACTAAGCATTCTTTAACATACATTTCACGGATTCCTTTTGCAAACACCGTGGTTTCCTTTACTAATGAGTAAATGGTTCTAAAACATGAATTCATAATTACACTGTCATTTATTTCAATCCTGTGGCATACACTGAGTCATATAATAGGCTTAAAAACACGTCAATGTTTCCTTTGTACATAGGAAATGTTACCATCATTTCTATAAATTAAATTTACTCAGAAAATCCACACTTAAAAAAAATACAAAGAATAAGCCAGCAATCACAATGAGCAAAGAAGTAAACTCGAGAATTCAAAATAACAATGTCAGGAACAGTTTATCTTGTGGTAAGCATTCACTTTATGCAAATCCCACTTGGCTTCATTTAATCAAAAAGCTGAAAAAGAAAGAAAATGATGTGTTGAACATAAGGAAATATAACATACTTTTTATTGTTTTACATTAATATACGCAAATAACATTAAAATGCTGTAATTATATTAAGCCAAGTAATTGTAATTTTTCTATCAAGCAAATTTTTAAAAGTTAGTTCCTATAATAGCATCAGGCTTATGGTAAGAATAGGGTGATGGGTGAGAAAAGATACTGACAACTTGAATTTTTGGTTGTTTAAATTCATGTAAATATCTCGTTGTTGGAGCAACAGTTGGTTAGAGCAATAGTTAGATTAGCATTTAAGTGGTGCTATAGGGTAAATAGGGGAATGAGTTGAAACAAATATTTGAAGGGGTCATTTGAAAGTCCAACAAAGAATATCTTTCTCACCATTCAATCTATAATTCATTTACTTACATAAAAAAGTTATTTAAACACTCTGTCTTTTGTTGATATACTTTACAATTTCATTACATTGAACAGCCAAAAAGAATATATACATAAATCAATGGTCATCAGATTCTGATGAAACATCAGCACAAACAAATGCAAAATACCAAGAAATAAAAGTAAAAGGCAACTACTTCAGTTTTTAAAAATTCCCTAAGGTTTAATTTCTAAGCAGAAATTTAATTTTGTGAAATAAGGCAATTTAAGTAACATTTACTAAGCTTTTGTCTGTATCTTTCTACCAAGAATGTGGCTATGTGGTGTGTTCTTTTTAAATCTCAACAAAATAAAACAACTTTGCAAGACAACCAGTGACTAACCTGTTTTTAATTAAATATTAAAGCTAAATTGAAATTTATGGTGACCGTAGCTGAAACACAGTCATGTAGATGGAAGGACTATTTGAAGTCAGTTCATTCCTGCGGATCTCAGAATATCCTAGGCGAGCTCTGCTGGGTCTTACTGAACCTCGTCCCCTCATTAGTGGAAAGAGCGGTTGTTTTGGAGGACCAGGTTCTTTCCAGTGCTGAGGTCTCATGATTCTACTGACACTATGTGCTAAAACTAAATAGATATTTTAAAATATATAACATTCTATCATAAAACGTCACATGAAATATGTATTAAAATGTAAACAGGGACTCAATATAAACTAGAATAACCTCTATGTGTGTCTGTGTCTGAGGAATTGTTAAATGAAAAGATAGAAAGTGTGGTGCTATTAGGATGCAGCCTTGGCTTGTGTTTTTCAAGATAAGACGTGAGTGACAGTTACAAGGGGAACTCTCTTCATGAGGAAAATGTCAGCGGTAAACCTCATCACGGCATTAAGCTGCACTTGCTCTTCAATCCAATAATCCTTAAAACCAGTGCTGGCAAAGCAGACAGATACGTCCCTCACAGATGAAGTCTTTGGCGTTTTCTGTCCACAATTATAAGCCTGCCCTGAAGATGAAGCTACATGAAGAATGAGGGTTAATGAAAAAAGAAAACTTGATCATAACATATTTTAAAATGGAATGAGAGGTGGAAAAATTAAACTCGAAACTAAAGATTGGCAGGTTTTGTTTTGTTTTGTTTCACTTTTATAAGATTGATTGAAAAATTTCAAACTATGGGGGCACGAAAGAGAACAATTCATTATTGCTAAAGACCCTACTACTGCAAATGTGAAAACAGTACTATGATCCTTTATGATATTTTTGTATCCCCTAACTTTTTAGACCTAGAAAGGTTTAAAAGCATGTTGTTATATTCACAGAGTAAAAGGATTCATGTCAGGGCATTCTTAAAATAAAAAACAGATTCCTTATTTTTTGCAGTTTTTGGCCAGGGCCGGGTTTGAACCCACCCACTGCTGGTATATGGGGCTGGTGCCCTACACCTTGAGCCACAGGACCCACCCAGTAAAAACAGATCTTAATCCTTAGTTATTATGCTGTCACTCACTTTGGCAAGGGTGTCCTACCTATGGCCAGGGAGTCACATGCAATTATTTCAGGCCTGTTTTGTTTATCTGTGGTGTCAGATATCACAAAAATTACGTATGAATCTTTTCCGCTCATCGGCTTTCGCTAGTGTTTGTGTATTTAATGTGTAGCCCATGACAACTGTCCTTTCCAATATGCAAAAGACAGAAAATAGGGATGGAAATTCTTGCTAGGAATTACTAATTGAAATACTTAGTAATTATTTTGAAAATCTGTTATGGCAATCATTTGGTTATATCTCACTATTAACTGACAAATATTTAGTCTTGAACTGATCATTCTATTTACTGTCTCACAATGAAAGGTAAATCTAACAACCCGTTCCATTAAAAAAAGAATTATAAAGAAGTTTGTGTAAGAATCTGTTCAAGGCATTAGAAAGACTGGAAGCACAAAGAGTTGTGTTAAAATGTTTCTTAGAAAAGCATGAACTGCTATTACCTAGTTAATCATTCAGGATTTCATGTCTGACTTTTAATTAAACATATAGTAAATGTCCAAGATGTGTTTTATATTGATATTATCACTCGAGGGATTAGCCTCTCATTTCTATCAATGTCTGACATGTATTTCCTTCTCTTTCCACATTTCCTGTCTAATAATTTTGATGTATAATCTAACGAGGTAAGTTTTTATAGCTCTATGGTTCCAGTACTGCATGGATGGTATTCTTCCTGATAATGCCTATCATAAGAATATATAAATGTTTCCGTATCTTAAAAAACACTGTCAAGAATAGTAAAAACAATCTCCTCTTCTTCTTGCGCTTCTCAGTGTTGCAGTTTATTTTCTGAGAGCAGGAAGCTGCCTCGACTCCAGCTTCACCTTCTCTCCAGACTTGGCTCTGTCAGGAATGAACCTCACTACAGTTGGCGGAGTCCGCGCACGTGCTAATTCCCACGGCCGGCATATTCTCAGTGGAATACACGCCCGGTAACTTTAACTAAAGTAAACAATACAGGATGGAAGCTAATTTCCCAAAGCAGGGAATCTCGCATAAGGCCAAGAGCGGTACAAACGTGCCCCCAAAGCCTCTTTCCCCCAGCCTATGAGGTGCAAGTTTCCCTTCCAGTCTGTGCTACTTACAACTTGACTGTAGCTTAGCGTCTATGAGGAATGCAGAGAGATCCTGTATAAAAAGAGGGGGGATGAAATCTCAAACCTTTTCTCTCTTTAACACTGACTCCTCATTATTCCCTCAACACTAACAAACATCCAGAACTTACATTAAAATGCTGTCCTCGATTTACTGAGGAGTAATATTCCAAAATGTCATTGGCAAGTTTATGACTGAAATTTAAAATGTAAGTTTTTCTGGAGAATCATGACTGAAAGTGTGAGCTACTTGGTCAAGTTCAGTCCCAAAGCAGGTCAGTTTGAGTCAGAACTGCACAAAGACCGACTGACCATCTGTTACATAAGAATACCGTGTTGCAGGAAGTGGAATGATTCAGAGTCATGGCCCTTATTTTCTTTTTATCTAAAGAAGAGAAAGACGTGGGTGCAATTAAGTATAACATGGTGATTCAAATTGTTATAGGAATCCAAAAACAAACGGAGTCAAACTCTGGTTTTGATAGTAATTGAAGTGAAGAGGGCGCAGCCTGGACCACAGGAGGCACCAAAGCATGACCGTGTGTCCATGTGCGCCAAGCAGGCAGGGAGCCTTTCTGTAACCAGCCAGGTGAACGCTTCTAACCCGGTGAGCCAGAGGTCTTTGCTGAAACTACTCAACTAAATTGCTGCAGTGCAAAGAGCCATATTGAGACACTGAAATTTGAATTTCCTATTATTTTCACATCACAAAATATCATGCTTTTTAAAAAAAAATAATTTATAACTGTAAAAAAAATTCTTAATTTGTGAGGTATGCCAAAATAGGCAGCAATTGCTAACCCTGCACTAAACCACCAGGTACACTAAAGGCTGTCCAGGAGGAAAGATGGATGGAATCGAATTTAAAACACATTTTGCAGTGATTCATACAATGATAGTCTTATAAAGACAATAAAATCATATATATTATAGAATAAAGGCACTGAAATATGCCCAAGATGTAGGGAACACGCAGCTTATGAAATATGTATCGTTTAATCATTTTCTATGTCCAAAATCATATTTGTAGTCTAAACCACTGACATTGATAATCTGGGTGTCGGGATTATGCAGGAATTTCATTTTCTTTATCTGTATTGTTCATAAGAAACATACATATACTAACTGTTTCTCTTTGTTAGCGCTTAATAGATTTTGATGAGGAAGTAACATAAGTCAGTGTTATCTTAAAATCCTTCTGGCATTATCCTAGAATAAGTGCAGACAGTGACTAGATCTTGGGAGGTAAATTAGGAGGCTGGGTGATAGTCTGGAAAAGATACAGTGGACTTAAAACAGCAACTATGGGAACAGAAAAGTGATGGCAACAAAATTCAAATTAACATTATCCAGGATGAGGAAGAACATACAATGACTCCAGGTTTCTTCCTGACAGACTGTGAGCGTGGCGCTGTCTCGGGGAAAATGGGCAGCAGAGCAGGATGGACAGTTTGGGAGGCAGAGATGATGCTGATTTCAGACCTGTTAAGGGTGAGCGGTTGATGTGGTTCTCAGGTCTGATTCTAGATCTCGGGACAAAGGTCAGGATTCGATCAATATATTTGGGACTTAGAAGTAATATAAAAGAAAAACAGAAGGTTTAAGAGTGCCATGTTACAAAATCCAGGGAATAAAGTTTCAAAGCGGGGCTTACCAGCTAAAATGCTAGAGAAGTCACAGGAAGAGAAATCTGATCAGGTCACTGGAGACCAAGGATCTATCGAAAGCACATTTGTTCCTTTTCCTTTCCTGAGAAGTATCTAAACAGGTACCAAACAGTGGTTTGCTGGTTTTATTTTTGATTTTTAAAATTCTCTGATACCTTCAGCTGGACAGAATTTTCTTGTGTACTTAACTATTTTACTTCCTCTTCTCAAACTGGGGAAAGAGGCAGACCTACCGGTCCTATAGCGACACTCTGAATCACAGAAATCACTTATGTGGCTAAGGGGTGGGGGCTTAGATTTCATTGTTATCCAAAAACTATGCAGGAGATAAGAAAGGCCTCACTTCTTCACTAAGCCCAGATAGGCCAGGGAATGAATTTTCCTTCCTATATCACTGACCTTGTGGTTAGTGCATCTCAGTGACTTGTGACTTTTTTTACCTGTGCTCTACATTTGTAAGTGTTCTGTGGAAATGATGGAAAGGAGTACATACAGATGTCAGGCAGACCTCTTTAACCCCCCAGACCTTCCCGGGGTGTCTTCTGTGTAATAGGTTATGAAATCCAGGAAAGTTTTCAAGTCTAAAACAAATAGTCTTCTAAAAAGGCCTAAGGAAATTTAGGCCCTTATAAAGAATAGGGAAAGAAATCCTTGGGAGTGGAAAACATTTTGCAGGTATAATCTCACAAAGGCTGTCAAGTCTAACTACTGCTAAGGCCTGTTCTCTGTACAGCCTGCACAGAGACGCACTTCCTGTTGAGTGTGTTGATGACGTGACTGATAACAAGGGACGGTCAGAAACAGGGTACTGGGGCTGGGGGCTGAGAACAGTAAAGGTAGCATGTGAAGGGACAGATGAAGGCCAAAAGTTCTCTGGGACCATAAGGAGCTTCCGACTCCTTTGCTGATTTCAGGGGTTGCCAAACGGCATGAGGGAAATAGCCTTCCAGAGCTATCGTTCAATGTGTACGTGGCTTAGACCCTGTGTTCCTGGGCTTAAAGGGGCAGGAAGTATAGTGCCAGAATCAAAAGCTGGACTCCGAATTTTCTACAAAAAATTACTTTTGATTTATGTGACATTTCCTAATAACTATTTCTGAGACTTCTGAGTGTAGATTAAAAAAAATACAGTAGAACCTCCATGGTTGACAGACTCCCTACACTGACCACCTCCTTAAGTTGACCTGATTTCCACAGAGGGGGCCCCGCAGCACGTGCACGATTCAGCACAGCAGGCCTGTTCCCTGTGTTGACCCCTCAGTGTGTTGACCAGTTTGTTACAGTCTCTTGGGTGGTCAACTGACAGGGGTTCTACCGTAGTTTTGGTAAGTTAACTGTTTGGAAGACTTATATTTCGTTAAATCTTGAATATTAAAGTTTATATTATTTGTTAATAGGAAAAGGAATTGACTACATTTTTGCAAAATTAAATACGTTTCCGTTGGTTATTCTATCTAGGGTGGTGGGGATATTTATGTATACAAGCATCACTATTAAAAAAATATACTGAGTTTGTCACAGGGTTAACTCTAAAGGTCAAAGTCTATTGGTGGAAATTATACCTGAGGACTTGTCCCTATATAGTAACATAAAGACCGGGAAATAGTCTCTCAGTTACCTTACAATTTATAAAAGAGTAGTTCACTATAAATTGCTTTACATAATATTGTAAGATAAGTATTATGATCCTTATTTGAAAGCTGAGGGAAACTGAGGCTCAGAGAAGATTAAAAGACTTGCCTGAGGTTACAGTTTTTAAGTGCCATGGTCCAAGTCACATCTTCTCACTCAAAGTCCAGATCACTTTCCAATACACCACAATGAAATACAACAATATGGAAAAAAAAATCCTTAAGATTCAATTTCCATTTGTACAATATTATTACAAGATTTAGCACTGCATTCTTCATCTAGATAAAGACAGGAGATAGACAATGGTGCCTTTATAACACTGAAGCTTTTCTCTGATTCATCTCTAAATTTCAGACCTTTGAAAGTCATTCTTCAAAGCTGAGATTCAGCATGAGAAAGGCAATACCAGCGAAACTCTTTGTCAATCCTGTGTTGTGGGCTGATCACCAGGCCATTTTATATTTTGTTATTTATACAGCTTAAGATTATTTTTATTTTCCCTACAGGTGAAAGATGTCCATCTCAGAGGTACAAATGAACGTGATATTGCTATACATGGTGTGCACAGACTGGGGTATTTGTGCTTTGCTTACCTACTATCAAACATTTCTCAAAATTTATATAAAGGCCTTTCATTTCTAGCTGTTATTCTGTATAAATGCCATTTTATGTTCTTGTTATTCATCATCTCTCAAAACCCAAGGCCGTCTGAACTATTTTTCATAAGACAATGGAAGGCACTTCCTGTGTCCACGGTAAGCTTAGTTAATGCACATTCTGTTTGCTGGATGCCAGCCAGTTCAGAATCAGTGTGGGGTTGCAAAAGTTATCTGCAGAGTTCAGGTTTCAGGACTAACAACAACTTCCCACACGCCTTGAGTTAGTCTTTAGAAACAAGGTGACAACTCCAGGGAGCATCATTCGATGTACACTGTGCAATGTGGCAGATCAGTGCTCTTTCCTATATTTCTATTTTAATGGCTCCTGCTCCATTTAAGGAAAGTAGATAAGGAACAATGTTTGAATAAACAGATTCAATTAACAGGTGTATAATGAGCACCTACTATGTGCGTAGCACCTTGGAGATATAAAAAAGGTATTTGCCATGGACACAAATACCTAACAACTTTCTAGAAGGAAAAGGACTCAAACACATGAATCAGACATGTATGAACGAATACTTAACAAAAAATGCAATGCGGTAGGATGCTATGGAATAATCAAGTGCTAAATGGCTAGAACAGGTAAAGAGAGGTAGGTGAAGTCTTTTTTGAGAACCCATGCATTTCAGGGACTACATAACAATTATATAATGTATCATCACAAAATTAAAGTTTACAGAAGAAGAAATAGTCTTAACAAACTTAAATATATTTTCAAGAGATACAGAAATAAGAGACAAACCTAGCAACTAAGTCTCAACCCCATAAAAACACTATTTTAGAGGTGAATACAAATGAGACTCAGAAATTAAGAAACTACTTCCAAGGTCCAAAGTTAATGAATAAAGAATCCAAAATTCAAACCCAGATCTGTCTAAAATGCAAAACCAGAGCTCTTAACTAAAGTACAAAATTGAACCCCACGATGGCTCCTGTGAGCAAGGTGTTGGCCCCATATACTGAGGGTAGCAGGTTCAAACCCAGCCCTGGCCAAATTGCCACAAAAAAATAGCTGGGCGCCTGTGGTCCCAGCTACTTGGGAGGCTGAGGCAAGAGAATCGCCTAAGCCCAAGAGTGGAGGTTGCTGTGAGCTGTGCAGCCACGGTACTCTACCAAGGGTGATAAAGTGAGACTCCGTCTCTAAAAAAAAAAATTAACCCCCACACTTGAACCCAGGTCTTCTAATCACTGTTATTTTTCCATTATACTACACTGCCTCTCTGAGACAATTTTATAAATAGTGATAAAATTAACATAAATGTCTCATTTTGTTTTCCTATTAAAACAGATTTAATGTGCCATAGATTTTTTTAGAAGTCTTTTGAGGAAAATTTTGCCAGTATGAAGCACCAGTGGAAACCACGGAGAAGACTACCAGCACTTGGCTTTTCTTAGAAAATGGGGCAAGCACAGAAGTTAATTTTATTTAATATAAAAAATGAATTCAGTGCTACCATGTGATAATATTTCCCCATCTTCTGAACTACGGCTCAGATGTTAATTAGATCAAATTCATAATAATTCCAATATTTCACTGGTAGTTTCAAGGGACTCAGGAACCTAATATAGTTCATCAAAAGGTTCAGGGAAAATCTGTTCTTTGCTTACCTGAATTATGCAAATATAAAACAAAGCTACTTAATCTTCAGTGCAAAGAAAAACCCTATTTAGAAAAAGTATTAAATATAAATGAATTTAAAATATTTATATCAGAATTAATGATGGTAATAATTAGCAACATTTACTGAGTAATACTATGTAGCAGACAAATTGCTAACTGATTACATGCAGTCTCTCCTGTAATCTTCACAATAATTGAATGAGGTCTGAATAATCATCTCCATTGGCAAATGAGAAAACCTAGGTTAAAAAAAGGTAAGTTTGGGGGGTTCACGGTGTGTGACACCCCTTTTGGGGGTGGGACACAATTATAAGAGGGACTTTATCTAATAAATGCAATCAATATAACCTAGTTCTTTGTACCCTCAATGAATCACCAACAATTAAAAAAAAAAAGAAAAAGAAAAAAAGGTAAATTACTTGCCTAAGGTCATACCAATTACAGATTCCAATCAGGGGAGTTAGCTTATTGAAACTTAAAAGACAATCTAAGAGAATTTAGTTGTGGTATAAAACAGATTCACACCACAGAATATATCATTAACACTAAAAGTTGGGAAGGAATTCAGGAATTAGTAGATTTTTAGTAGATTTTTATCCCTTTAGCGGGCATATATATATCAACAGAGAAAACAGCAATTTTGAAGCACTGAGAAAATATGATGAAGGGCATCTATATTTAAGGTTTTGTGAAGCTTAAGATTAAAATAAAAATGAATGAAAAACAGAACAGGAGCACTCCACATAGAAGAAATTAAGGGTTGTAGATTAAATAATACTCAAAATTATGCAGAAATAAAAATGTTATGGATATAGTTCTGTGTATAAAGGAAATCATGGACGTAGTTTTGTCTATTCATCATACAGAAGGATATAATAGGTAGAGGCCTAACACCCAACTAAGTACTTTGGTGACTAAAGCCTGCGACTAAAGGTGATTTTTTAAAAGTGGCAGATGGTCTTAAGTTCAAATGTACATTTTCACTAAAGGATATCTTGAGTCTTATCTCAAGTACAGGTGTTATTTGAAGTACGTAAAAGTAGGAGGTTTTCCCAAGAGCTACTGGGAAGAAAAACGTCCGCCTGTCCTTGCAACTTCTCTCTTTAAATATCTAAGATGTTAAAATTGGGGAATTCAAGAATACGGTTTTGATAAACTACTTTTTTCCCCCCTTGGAAGCCTACTGATATGTACTTCTGTCATGAATGGTTGAATTGGTTTAGCTCTTTGTCCTTAGGGTTTACGGTTTTACTACCATAAGTGCTAAATCTTGGAAATACCTCCTGGAATGGTGGTTTCCTGCATCTCATTCTCTAATGTAATATAATGCTGGGAAGATAAATGTTTCTGGGATTACAAAATACTCCTTAACAAGGTGGAGCTATGTTCATAATTGACCAAGCTTCTCTTACAGGGTACTTCAACACGAAAATGTTTTTTCCTTTTTAATCAGTATCTTACCTATTTCAATTAGTCTCAGTATTATTTTTTCTTCTATTTTATTTTTCTCTCTTGCTTTTGCCATCACTCACCTTAGATCATCATCAGCTAGATCATCATCCAGTGATCTAACTGAATATAGATTTTTTTCTTTCTCATGTACTGAGAGGATTTTAGAATTTAGCTCACGATTTGTCCACATCTTGGAATTTTATTTTATTTTATTTTATTTTGAGACACAGTTCACTCTGTCACCCTGGGTAGAGTGCTTTGGCATCACAGCTCACGGTAACCTCAAACTAGTGGGCTCAAGTGATCGTCCTGCCTTAGCCCGAGTAGCTGACACTACAGGCATTTGCCATGACAACTGGCTAATTTGTCTATTTTTTTTTTTTTTAAAGTAGAGACAGGGTCTTACTCTTGCTCAGACTGCTCTTGACCTCCTGACCTCCAGCAATCCACCTGCCTCCACCTCCCAGACTGCTGGGACTACAGGCTTGAGCCACCGCTCCCGGCCACACCTCTGACCTCTTCACCGTTCTTTCAGGAAACACTGTGCTCTTGATGTCTATCATCTATTTATCATCAGAATCATTCACAAGGGTTCATAACATTTCTGAAGAACCCCCCTCAAGCTTATTTAGAAGGAAAATGATGCAACAGAATAAAAACAAAACCCAAGGCAATATAGACTAGTGCTTAGGTAACTTTTGCACATAGAAGGTTGAACAATTAAGTTCACGAACTCATCCTAGGTAAAGCTCTACATATCTCACTGCTGAGTATCATGAATTACTCCATAGGAAGCTAAGCCCTGATGCCAGCACTTAGTCCACTCTTCAGAGCACTTTTCCTAGGACAGGTTTGCTAACTAAATTGTCCAACATTGTATATGTGCTGGAACAATAAAAGGAAATGGAGGTTTTGAATTATTAGAAGTAGGAGGCTTTCCACTGGTAGGATTTTTTGTTGTTGTTCATAATGTTCCTCTACACTGTACTTGGATATTATAAATGTCATGAAGGGAACATCCATTCTATATAAACCTGACAAAGCAAATGAGTCTGAACAATCACAAGAAAGGATTATCTATGGGAGCTATAAGGTTTTATGGAAGTCTGACGATCAATTCTCCATAAAAAAATAAGGTTAAAAAAAAACAGATAAAGTTCTCAAAAGGGCTGATGAGAAATAGTGGAAGACTTTAATATGATATGGGAAGAGATAATTTGAAGAATTATTTATAGAAGAGTAGAATAACTGGGTAACTAATCGCAATTCTGATAAGAGAGAAGGAAATATTAAAAATCTCAGTAAAGATCTGAAGTGATTAGAAAAGAGAATATTACTAAGAATTGGAAGAAAAATTAAAAAAAGGAATCACATCTCCCACTATGTAAACTATAGTGGTTTTCATTCAGTAAAGGATGGATATAAAAATAATTTTAATTTTTATTTAATTAACAAAGTAATTTTGTCAGTGATCCTAAGTTTGTCTATCTCTTATTTCATTTCACGTATATATACTTGTGAAATTTAACATGTAAGGGAAAAATAAGACAAAATCCTATAACTTCCACTGAATAAAGTCATCTTCTTCCTCTAGAACTAACTACCCAAGCTCACAAAGGAGTTCAAGAAGATGAGGCTGAATCTGTCAACACCTTTCTTAGATGCTCTGGCCATCAGATCACTTGCTACTACCCTGCTCACTTCTTTGGTGCTTTTGTCTTTTACAGGCCTCTGTCTTTATTTGGCTTCCTTGAAGAAAACACATGGCCCACATCACAAAGTCCCAAAGCTGCAGATGTTGGTGTGGCTGCAGAGAGAAGGGAACACTTATACACTGTTGGTGGGACTGCAAACTAATACAGCATTTTTAGAAAAAAGTATGGAGAATCCTCAATGAGATTTAAAAAAAAAAAAGGTCTTCCATTTGACCCCACAGTTCCATTACTAGGTATCTGTCCAGAAGAAATAAAATCATTTTACCATAAGGACATCTGAACTCAAATGTTCATAGCAGCTCAATTCACAATAATAAAGATGTGGAAACAATCCGAGTGCCCATCAACCCACGATGGATTAATAAACTCTGGTATATGCAAACCATGGAATACTATTCAGCCATAAAGAAAGGTAAAGATTCTACATCTTTTGTATTTACCTGGATGGAAGTGAAGAACATTTTTCTTGGTAAAGTACTTCAAGAATGGAAAAACAAGCCCCCCATGTACTCAATACTAATTAGAAACTAGCAGATAAACAACTACAGGTTCTCACAGGAGAAAAACACAATCAAATTCAAGAAGTGGGGAGGAAGAAGGAGCTGAGTAAGCCCCGCCTAACAGAGACGATGCAGGGGTATGTGGCTCACCTCCTGACTGAAGGACTCAAATACAACTCAGACCTTTCCTAACAAACGCAAACAATGTAACCTAATCCCAACAAAAAAGGTTTGAATGCCACATTCATACAGAAATTAAACAAGGAGACACACTCTGGTTCAGATATGCTTAGTATGTATATCTAGGGTTTGGCTTAGAATATAAACCTTGAAAAGCTTCCCAGGTGATTTATTATGCCTTATCCTGGTTTAAAAAAAAAAAACAACAGAGCATTAAAGAGTTATTGTACTAAATAACAGTTACTCCTTAGAAAATACAGACTTAAAAGTCCTCACATCATAAAAAATTAGAGCTGTCAAATACAACATTAAAAGAAACTAGCAAAACTGAACTTGATTTTTCTGGGTCGTTATGTTGTTCTGGAAAGAACAATCTAAATAGGGAATGGTATTCTGGTATGATTATGTGCTGTAACATACAAGGAAAGCTGAAATCTGCCCTTTACTTTCTGCACTAAACATAAATTCCCTATGTCGATGAAACATAGCCCATGACATCCTGATATAGTTTATCTTATAATAATAGAGATACGACCCTTCCTTTGACACAATTTAAGTGCTATAGATTTTTAAGTGTTTATGGCACTCTAGATAAAAGACCTGAAATGCAGAGTATTTATGGTTCTCTTAATTTACAGATTTCATTATAGAACACACGTATTATCAAACCAAGACAAATCATACAGAATCATGATTCTCAATCCGGGGGTAAGGGAAAGAGAAAAATAAATAAATACATCTTTCTGGCTATTAGCTAATCTTAACTTTAGTTCGTTTTACATCCTCAAAACCAAAACTAGTCAGCTCTCTAACACCAAGAGCAAGAAGAAAATGCAGACGCTGCTGGTCTTTCTCCTAACTCCGTGTTTCTCTCAGAGCTCAGGTTTTTAAACATATATTTATGCTGTAGGCAGGGTTTATGGTAGATGATTTCACAACTCAAATGTGATAACCAGATTTTTTCCATTCCTTTAGTATATTTCTAATGGATGTGAGGAAAAGAGAACTGGAAATATGCCTCTGTCCATAGGAGAAATAGAGGGTGGGGGTGAAGAGTCTTACGTTTCCATTATAATCCTACAATCAAACCTCCCTTTGATGTGATTAGTTTTGTCTCCTAAATAAAAATGGCGTCTGTTGCTATGATTTATGCAGCAACATTTTCATAAAATGTTCATTTTTCGGTACGTTGAAGAGATGTAAGGTATGACTGTATTTTATTTTTTGTCAATGTATCACTGGTCCTACTACCTCAGCATAGTCTTTAAAATCTCTGAGAAAGGAAATACAGGTGCTTTTTTTTTTTTTCTACTGCTTCATAAGAGAAAGATGGGCTAAGCTAAAAGAAGCGTTACCTGAAGAGAAGACAAAATAGTCAATTTCTTCAATAAAAGCTGAGAGGAGTTTGTTTAAGAAGTGGATGTGTGCCTCATTAGTAAGCTGACCTACAATAATCTGGCCCATCCACCCGCACTGTGCTTCAGTCAAAGTATAGATTGTAAAAAAACGTGGTCTCAGAGTGGAGTTTCCGCACCATTCTATATCCAGTTATAACAATACATTGGTGAAATCTTCCAACATACTCATTACGAGGATGTCTAGTGACCAGAGGTCATTTTATCATTTAATTTTCCCCTTTCAAATTGGCTTTTCTTATGCTGAAAAGTGAACATTTTGCAGAATTCAAAAGATAATACGTGTATGAAGTTGGACACTGAACATTTCATATGAGAAAACAAATTTTGCAAATTAAATCCAAACTATGATGATTAGACAAAGAAATTCTGATGACGTCCATGAAGTTTAAAACTCACTCTCCTGTAAGTACACGTACATATATAATCAATGTGTCTGTGAAATGAAACAACACCCTGAGTGGGAGCAAAACACTGGCCTTATATCTCCTCTGTACAGTCCACCACGCTGAACACACAGCAGGTGCTCAAAACTCGCTTAAATGAATTTAAAAATAACGTGGCAAATGACTTACTGTATATTAGTTCTTACTTATATATTAACCTTCAAAATTCTATTTAATCTACACTAAAAACAAAAACATTCCCATTAATATCAAGACATTACCTGTAAGGATAGCCATGGTACTTGGAACGAAATATCGAAAGTAGAAAACTGAAGAAGAAGACCACCAGGCCTAATCCCACTAGGCAAATGACTAGAAAGAGACAGAAAACACCGTGAGTGTCTAAAACGTGCAAATGAACCCAAATGTTTATATTTTTAAAATGCATTCAATTACAGTATACTTACATTTAAGAGTTCATGGCACATACAGACTTAACAAACCAGAAAATTCAGAATACATACGTGTTTATTATTTCCACATTCTTCAATGAAAATGTACTATTTTGGGTATAAAAACAACAAAATTGATCTTTAGAGCTCCTACAAATACTAAAATGCCCCAGAGTAGTCAAAAGAAAGCCTGAAACCCCAAACTGGACTATGAAGCCTGCACTAGGGCCATCGGCCACATCCCGCATTAGGATGTGTTAACAAATACAATGTTACTCTTTTCAAATACCATGCAGTATAAAAGAAATATAATTTTAGATTACTGGCTAGATTGTTGTCTAGTAAAAGCATGGTACTTAGAGGTAGCTGATCCTGGCAGCCAGAAGGCTAGGAGTAAGAGCAGTGATTCTCAAGAGGCGTGCTGCAGTATGCCGTGAGATGATCTTAGGTGTGCCGCCAAAAACTTTAAAGATCATTAATTAAATTATTTTTGAAAGAAGTTCAAAGCACGGTAAGCATAGTCTTTTTTTACTCTTTTTTTTTTTGATAAATATAATTTAAGGGTGCCATGGAAGTTTAACTATAGGTTCAAGTGGGCTGTGAGATAAAAAAGGTTGAAAAATACTAAACAAAAACTTAGCTCACTGAGTTAGCTCTCTCAGTAAGAGCCAACAGGAGAAAATCCCCCTCAATGGCAGGTAAAAGTGTCAAGGCGGTGGCGTCTGTGTTACAAAGAATGAGAGGGCACGTGTTTCAGTGGAAGGTGTGGTGGCCTAGATGTTCAACATTACGCGGTCTCAGCAAAGTTGACAACAGAAAATTATTTTTTCATCTCATTTTGATTATTGTTAGGAAGACTTTATTCTAAGTAGATGAGTAATAAAATATATAAGGTTTCTTTGCATATATATATATATAAATATATTCTGGTTATTTAATTAGACATGACTTATTGCTATGATTAATAAAATAATTCTAAATATGTTCACAAAATTTAAATGCTTAAAATATGACCCAATTCAATACAATGAATAACTACAGTTAAGTTTCAGGCAAAAAAATCAATATATTTAAATAAAATTATGTACATTAGTGTTATTTCTTAATAACATCTAAACATCTTTTAAAAATAAAAGATTTGTGCACTATTTACGTCCTTTTATTAGTTTCAAAGAATTCTTTTAAAAAGTTAAAAATATCTGAAATAATGATTTACAAAAGATAATAAAAGCATTAAAATCAATAAAAAGAAGAAAAAAAGGAAAACCAAACAGATATAATACTGAAACGTAATCTTGAAAAGTTTTTCTATCATATAAATGAAACCAGGTTACTTACAATCCTGGAAATCAGGGAACAGGTAAGGTTTGATGGCACTGCCAAAATATAGTCTACAAATCTGCCAGTCAGCTTTCATTAAGCTCTGCAGCAAATCAGCCTCAAAGTTTTGCATATAAATCATGAAACATCATAAGCGTTTTAAGGGCACCCTATTGCAGCCTCTGTGACATTTCATCTCAGACAACACTCCATGCAGGTGAACTTAAAATGAATATCGGCAGAAAATACAGCAAAAAGATTCCTGAATATCACAAAATGTTAAAAGCTTTGAAAAAATTATTGAATATCCACGTATGACAGACGCCGGGCCCTAGAAATAGCATATTCACAACTTCCTTTACAACAATCTTACTAAACCTAGAATAAATTAGACAATTATTATACTTTCTCAATTTGGTATTTAATCAAATACTTCTTTTTTTATGTCCTTTTTTTGTTTGTCTTTCAGAAGAATAAAACACTCTTTTCATTCTCTTTGCTGCTTTTTTAAGTAGCCTCACCAGGTTGTGTTCAATGCTAAATGGGGCTCACAACACGTGATCAAGCATTGATCTTGCTTTGGCGCAGGGGAACAGAACAATGCTGCTCAAGTCCTTGTACATACGGAGGGGGAAGCCGTTACTAAAGGAACCGTGGCAGCCCACGGGAGATAACACACCTGTGAGAGGACAGTGTTAGGACGGAACGTGCTGACCTGAGCATTATTAATAACCGTAGGAGCTGCACCACATCATAAATAGAAATCACACCAGAATAATCTTAACGTCTATTTCCCAGGTCTCTCTCTCTCTCACACGCACACATGAACAGATAATCTGGGGCTGGGTGATAGCTGAAGTTATTATGGAGACATCTACTGAGGAGGAAGCTGTAAGTAGTGATTTTATAAACTCAGTGTTATTGACATAATATAAAAAATATTACTATGCATCTATCACTAACATTAATAAGATATATGATAAATATATAAGATCATGTCATCATAAAAGGATTTATCAATTCCAAGAACATAACCTTCTTTCCTCCAAAACATACCATAAAATGATACTCAAGAAGGTTTAAGTAAACAAAATAGTGTGCTCATTTCTCTAGCTTCTTTACGATCATGTTAGATCACAGAAAAAAAAGGGGAATCTAAACTGCAATATTACATCCAAAACATTTTCAATACTTAAGATTTCTAAGTATTCAGAAATCACTGTAATTCATCTACATACCTGTCACACTAGCTAAAAATCCCATAAAGAAAATAAGTCCTAGGTTTTTATTTCAAATATCATTTTTCTTTTCTTTTTTTTTTTGAGATAGAGTCTCACTGTGTTGCCCAGGCTAGAGTACCATGCTTTCAAACTGGCTCACAGCAGCCTCAAACTCCTGGGTTCAAGTGATCCTCCTGCTTCAGCCTCTGGAGTAGCTGGGACTGGCACCGACCATAATGCCTAACTAATTTTTCTATTTTCAGCAGAGAGAGGGTACTGTTCTTGCTCAGGCTGGTCTCAAACTCTTGAGCTCAACGATCTTCCTGCCTCGGCCTCTCAGAGTGCTAGGATTACAGGCATGAGCAACTGCGAATATTTTAATAAACCATCAGTCTTTTTCCAGCTACTTATGGTCCTCACAGGTAAACAAACTCTGGATTTTAAAAAGAGTTCAGAAATGCAAAGTACAGTAAAAAAAAATTTTTAATTATAGGTTTCTGGGGGTTTGATCATATAGGTCTTGATGTTAATGATAAAAAGGTCTGTGCCAGGAAACAGTAACTCAAAGGCTGTCTGTCCTCTCCTAATCTATGTTCCAGGCAGAAAACTTTTCTCCCCCCACAACACTCTAAAAGGAATAATTCAATCAAAAGGAAGAATATAATTAACTTGCTTAAAAACGCAGTTACAGAACTTGATGGAATTGTTAATCTTGGTCTATCAAAAGAAAAGGTAAAGGTACTTGCAAATAAGGTTTCAAGAGATGTGTTCCCTTTTTTAAATGTTAATAAAAGAAAGTCTGGAAGAAAGTGGAAGGTACTAGGTGCCAGAGTGTAAAATCTATGCAGAAACTTCTTCACCTGAGCCAGGCTCAGAGTGCTACCTCATTCCTGCAGCACAGGGAACATTTAATATGCCCATAAAGTCTCTGAAGACTCTGTCCACAAGATTTTCCATCCCTCTCTGTCTGGTGGATATTATAACAATGCCTTTGGCTTCAGAAGAGATGCAGCACAGCACCCCTGACAAGGAAATGACAGTTCTCCTTCCCAGACATTTCCACAATCACCAAATCCCATTTTGGAGGAAATATATTTTCAAGTATGTGCACACACACACGTCCTAGAGATAGAAAAAAGTTAAAAAAAAAAAAAAGCCCTTCAGAAAAATTCGAATCTTGCTATTAAAACAAAAATACAGAAACACCAACATAGAGACTTACTCCGTCTTTTTCCAACATCTCCTTTGGAAGTTGCTGCTTCATTTAGAAGAACCATCCCCATGGTGATAGCAGCATCTGCAGTAGTTGTCAAGGAAACCATAGAAATAGATGCAAATAAAATCAATTTTTCTGGATCTGAACATAATGTTATAGAATGGGTAAATTACAAATGCACACACAGGTAAACACAACTGATTATATAATGTAAAATCACTGTTCTCTGCTCATGCTGAAAGATACACCTTAATTTTTTAAAAAACTTATAACCTAAAACTTTGCTTTATGAGATGTTGAGTCCGATTCTAAATGCTCTTAAATTCCCCTGTGCATACAAATGACATGAACTCTCAAAACCAGTTATAACATTTCACATTTTACATAAAGATTTGCACTCCTTACAGTCATTGTGACACATTCTGGTAGCATCACACGAAATTAGAACGTATTCGGCATGACTTCTTTTTCCCATTTTCACTGTGTGTGTATGTGTATGTGTATGTATGCAAAGTCTTTTCTATTTATTTTATTTCCTGACTTCTAAGTGTTTTAATTTATACATTATTTTGTTGGGTATTATACCACTTGGAAAATTTTGAGGTATCTCATTATAAGCATTACAAGGCAAATAAATACACTATAAAATAATTAACACATTTAGCAAAATCTTGAACTAGTAAGTTAAGTGACATTCTAAGAATGAGAAAACAAAATTTCTTCTGCACTTAATGCCTTCTTGCAGCAAGACAGGTTCATGTTGAAAGATGACAAAAACTAAGAAAAAGATAGCTTTTTTACCTTAAGGAAAACATTCTTTACCATTTGTGAAACATTTTTGACATGTTACTGTTAAGATTTTAGAATTCATCAATTCTGGAAATGTATTTATTATGCGTTCTGCCCAAATAACTAATAGATTTTAAAATGAAGGGAAAAACAAAACAATTCTAAGGCAGAAATCCCTGAATTTTCTTAATTAATTTTACAATTTCCTTATATTCTAATTCATAGTGCTGTCAGTATACAAATGGCGTCAATACCTTTCCTGTGCAGATGTTTCTAAATGCCTTGTACTCCCAACAGTGAAAAGTCAAGAGATAACGTTGGGCTATGTCTTACACAAGGAAGTGAAGGAGGTCAGAGAAAAGTCTGCAGAGTAAATAATTCCACTCTGAGTCTGTTTTCATAACAATATTATTGAACTTCTCATTATTAATAAATAATGTCTATTTTCATAACCATATTACCCAATGGATAATAAATGCCTGCCTTACTTAGTTAGGCATTTATGCTGATACTGACCTCTTTACACAAATGATTTTCAAACTATTTTTAGCATTGAAGCTCCTTTTGGGGTTAAAAAACAAAACAAAAACAAAAAAAACTTTGTCTGGAAGTTGAAGAGAAAAAGTTCTCACCAGCAATGCCAATGAAATGCCAATCCCCTCCACTGCACATACACATGTGTAACATATATCACTACCAAATTCTTAGAGATTCATGACATGCTTTACAATCAATAGACCATGAAAAAGAAAACCGAACTCTTACCCTAGTTTCTCTTCTAACCTGAGGCAAGTCAATAAACCTTCCTGGGCTCTAGTTTTCCTTAATATAAAATGCTGTTTGGGCCTAGAGGATGGCTATGATATATAAAATACTGGAGAATTTGATCTACTTCATTTGAATATGAATTTTAATAAGTATAATTGTTATCAAGTTTCATAACTGATACTGTAAGTAGACTTTACATTCTTGTGACTTAATATGTTTAAATAATACTATAAATTGAAACTTTGACCATTTCACAAGGCTCACACAAACATCAAGTTTACCCCAAATAGAGTGGTTTCCACAAACAGTAACCTTATTTCATTTTATGAATATTCAGATTAGATGCTTAAACATTACCTCTTTATAATCCCACTATCTACTTACTCTTCTAACTCCAATCATAAATTACATGTATAGTCTGATACACAACATTTAATTCTGACTTGTTGCATATTTAAGGGAAGCAATACTAAGATAATTCTTTTTATATGTTGATATTTATTATCATAAAGCACTTTATTTCTCCCCATTAAGATGCTATGGCAGAAAACTATATAAACTTCATAACAAATTTAGCTAGAGGTAATCAATGCAGAAGAAAAGCAATACATTCAAACTCAGTGGTAAGTAAAAAAGAGAAACTCCAGTCTGTCAATGATTCAGAGTAGCAGCAAAATTATACTGTGATAGGAAAAATCAGCATAAGAATTAAAAATCATATAGTACAGCTTAAAATTTTTTTTTTACCTCTTAAAATTTAATGTCTTTAAGAAGTCCTGATATTTACTGATAGGAAAAAAATGTCAATTTAAGAACATGCAGCTTTGGTTTGTTCTTTTCCATTCCTTAGTATTTTAAAGGATACTCAGTACCAGGATAATATGTGACTCTGCCACAAACTGGGCCTGGCTGCTCCCGTGAATGTAGCTCTGTAAAAGAAGAGAGAGAAACAAAAATCATAAGCAGAGAAAAAGATGTACTTGTTTCATATTTTTATTTCATGAAGATAAATAATGGAAAAATCTACTAAGTTGCTACTTAGAATTCTTTTGAAAAAATAATTATTAAATGGAAATACATGAAAATGTTCTTTGCTATCACTGTAAACTACACATAGAAACTTAATATCAAAAGCAAACAGTGTAACTTATTAAAGTATTGATCCAAACATACTCACACATACACTGAAATGATTCTTCCAGAGGTACTATAAAAACATACTTGATAACCTAAGGTACATATTCGTACAGACAATTTTTCACGTTTTTCCTTGAAAATAAGTCAAACGTGACCAATCAAATGTCAAATCACTACTTTCCACATTACCAAGTGTTTAAAATAAGGAGTTAGCTTTAGAAATGCACACACATCATTAGATCATTACATTTTCTTCCACACATAGTCATTAGCACTGCTTTCACCCCATTGAAAAGTGTATTTTTTTCCATACATAGGAAGAGTTATAGACATACTTGATACTAGTTGATTATTAAAAATCTAACACAGACCTACATTTAGAATGTGCAGCTTCTAAACTGATTCCTACAGCATTTCTGCCATTCATCTCTCTTGGGAAAATTAGTTGCCATGCAGTTATTTTATTTCTTTACTTTTTATTGGTGGGGATTCATTGAGGGTATAAAGAACAAGGTCACACTGATTGCATTTGTTAGGTAAAGTCCCTCGTTATAGTTGTGTCCCATCCCCAAGAGGTGTGTCACACCATGTGACCCCCCCCCCCCCGCACTCCTTTTCCCTCATCCCCCACAATGTATGATGTCATCAATTGTCCTCAAATCAGAATTAAGTACATAGGATTCTTGCTTCTCCATTCTTATGATGCCTTACTAAGAAGAATGTGTTCCACTTCCATCCAGTTTAATACAAAAGATGTAAAGTCTCCCATCGTTTTTAGTGGCTGAGTAGTATTCCAGGGTATACATATACCCCAGCTTGTTAATCTATTCCTGGGTTGGTGGGCATTTAGGCTGTTTCCACACTTTGGTGATTGTA
Source organism: Galagoides demidoff (assembly GCA_963574575.1). NCBI lineage: Eukaryota > Metazoa > Chordata > Mammalia > Primates > Galagidae > Galagoides > Galagoides demidoff. The sequence goes on from CAUYQV010076700.1 coordinate 51,691, forward strand.
AATTGAGCTGCAATAAACAGTTTAGTGCAAATGTCCTTATGATAAAAGGATTTTGTTTCTTCTGAGTAGATGCCTAGTAATGGGACTGCAGGATCAAACGGGATGTCTAATTTGAGTTCTTGGAGGATTCTCTATACTTTGTTCCAAAAAGGTTGTATTTGTTTGCAGTCCCACCAGCAACGTAAAAGTATTCCCTTCTCTCCACATCCATGCCACCATCTGCAGTTACTCTAAATAAAAGTCCTTGTCTAGGTTTTTCATTTATAAAAAAAAATGGAGAAAAATACGTAATACCTTACAGTATAAATCAATGTCTTCAATTTTTACAGTACTTATGATGAATAATTGTATAAATGAAAGGACCAAGGTGGTGCTCTGACATCTTCCCTGTTCAAAGTTTTCCCTTTTTTATCCCTCCCTGACAATAAATATGGCTGAAACCACGTGTGTTTTAATAGAAAGACGATTTATCTAGGAGTCACAGAATGATTCCTTCCTGGGCATAATCTTGGACAAGTCACCAACTCTTTGATAAATTCAGTATTCTCTCATATATAAAATCAAAAACTCACTTAGAGGATTCCTAAGGTCTTTTTAAAAGTAAAAAGTCTTCTATGTTTTGTCATAAATCCTGTCTCGATCACTTCCATGAAAAGCTGCTGTTTCTCTCCTCACCTCAGCCGTCCTGGTTTCCATCTCGCCTTTCTCAGGCACTCACAGCACAGCCGCTGCTCGTCAAGGTGTCTGCAGGTGTAGTCTTTAAGCACACCTTCAGGCAGACAGGCTACAATACAGCTATTTCTGGGCCATTCACGTTGTAACATCTAAATAATTCTATCATATATATTTTTTCATCTGACTATCCATTTAGATGTTCCTATAAGGAGACAAGTATAACCTGGAAAAATGGTAAATCTAGCTGCTAGTTTACCATGAGATTTTTTAACAGTACTAATGGATACACCATAAAATGGATACACAGTAAAATCATGAAAAAAAATGCAGCAAAACAAACATTATAAATTATGCTTGACATCAAGTATGATGAACCAAAATGAAATGAAAAGAATGGTTCATAAAAATCCATTTTAAAAAAGTTAATTACCATGACCCATGACTTATTTAAAGCCTGATTTCATTTAGAAGAAAAATTAGGTGTCTAAAGTATGCATAGGATGATACAAAAATAATATATGAATGACACTGTTTTCTTAATTTCAAGTAACATACTTGAAAATAAAAAAAGGACATTTTGTTTAATATAGCAGTTCTATACCTCTTACATTGCAGTATCAAGAATGAATGGAAACAAAATGGATATTAAGCTAAACATACTGTATACCAGCAGATGAAATAAACCTCATTCCATTTAAGTTCTTCTTAAATTCTTGGGAAGATGATACCAGTCAGTAGCTTTTTCAATATTATTTTAAAGCTGTGTTGTTAGTGAATACTCCATAATGTTCTGCAAATAAGAATGGGCATTGCAAACTGATAGGCTTTACCTAAGAAGGCAGCTGTGCAATGAAAAGTAAACTTGAACTTGGGAATCTTAGTTTTGAATGCTAATAGTAGCTATTCAATTTTAGAAACTAGTTATTACCTGATTAGTTCAATAATTTGGGCCTCAGTTTCCTAATCTGTAAAACAGACAATGAAATTGATCGCATGAAGCACAGAATGTAATGCAGTAGTTTGTACAATGGATTTTAGTCAAATTTTCTGTTTTTGTATCTATGTCACAAGTGAGAACGTGAACAAATTACTCTAATTCTCAAATTGTTAAGCTCTTTGATGAAAATAATAAAATGTGAGATGTGAATTAGATAATAAATACAAAATACTTGGCATTCAACCTAAAACCCAATAAGCAAATAAATGTAAATTATCACAGTTATTATCATTAGTTACCTAAGATTCAATTGAGTTTTAAAATGTTACTGTTAGTCATGTGACTCAAAGACAGAAAATTCCCATCCATTGCTTTCTGCCTACGGGTCATCAAGCAACAGTCAACTATGTTGGGTTAAATTCTCCTGCCAGTGAATAATCTGTGTGTGTGTTTAACTTATTCAAGTTCCTTATGTACCAAAATGATATTATCAGTCTTGAAAGCAAAAGATATAAACGACCAGTCTGTTTGATGAACCCCAACAAAGACTGCATTAGTTAAACTGGCTTTGAAACAAAACTAAATATTGACATAAGCAAGTAAAGTTCTTTATATGTGAGTGTATGTCTATAAAAAAAGTTCTTTTGGCTGGGTGCCTGTGGCTCAATCGGCTAAGGCGCCAGCCACGTACACCTAAGGTGGCGGGTTCGAATCCCCAGCCCAGGCCCACCAAACAACAATGATGGCTGCAACCAAAAAATGGCCGGGCGCTGTGGCGGGCGCCTGTGGTCC
>CAUYQV010076706.1:0-22441 GCA_963574575.1 Galagoides demidoff
CAGAAGGTAGACATCTGGAGAAACACCAAGTGTGAAGTGGTAGATAGAGATAAAAGGAGGCGGCTCTATAAACATTTGAGTTCAAATGTGCTTATTTATTTTTATTATTATTTTTTCTTCTGGGTAGATCCCTAGTAATGGGATTGTGGGATCAAATGGAAGGCCTATTTTTAGCTCTTTGAGGATTCTCCATACTTCTTTCCAAGAAGTGTGTGTTCAGCCATAAAAAAGATGGACACCTGGCATCTTTTCCATTTACTGGATGGAGTTGAAGAACATTCTACCAAATAAATATCTCAAGAATGGACAAGCAAGCATCCCATGTACGGAATACTAAGTCGAATCTGGTAGATTAATAACTCCAGGTCCACACGAGAGAAAACTACAGTTAAATCCAGGAAAAGGGAGAGGGGCATCGGCAAGTTCCCAGTAATGGGCACAGTGTAGGGGTATATGGACGCACTCAATTGCAACCTTAGAAAAGCAAACAGTGTAATCATAGCCACCCTCATATTAATCTGAAATTTAAAAAAAAGGTGGCAGGAGGGAACACATTTGTAAGAGGGACATTGCCTGATAAATGCAATTCGTGTAACCTGGATCTTTGTGGCCTCAATGAATCCCTAACAATAAAAATAAAAAATAAAAACAAGAGGCGGCTCCGTTGGGAGCAGGTCTGACAGGTGGATGTGGAGAGCAACCTGCTATGTATGGAAAAGAGTCAGATCTGGGCTTCAGCAGTGGTCCTCATCTAGCTGTGTTTGTGGGCAAACCATTTAATCACTCCATGCTTCTGCTTGGCTCCTCCATAATATCTGCTTCCTATGGCTGCAGTAGGGCTCCATGACCCTGTGTGAGCAAAGCCTGGGAAGGTGCTCGGCACTCAGTAGAGACCTGACAAGTGCCATCTCCATCTCTCATCCTCTCTTCTAAGGTCAGGGCCAGGGGCTACGGTCAGCGGCTGCACAGATTGTGACCTGAGATGAAGGTCTAGGATCATGGTCTGGTCTTGAGAGACTGGGCTCCATGGACTGAAAGTGGTTTCTGACAGAGACAGAGTCTCGGGTGAGGGCTCTCAGAGCTGTGTGTACTGCTCCAGGGAGGCGTAACATTTACCACCCTCTTCTGTACTTGCTGCATCAGCTGTATCTGTCATCACCTGGCACTTGCTCACTGCACTGTGATAGCCTACAGTGTGTCTTGCACCACAATGGCTCAATAAATACCTGTCACCTGAGTGAATTAGCATTTATGAAGGAAATTCTACCAAACATAAGTAAAAAAAAAAAAAAAAACCAAAAAGGAAAAACTCATCCCTAACCTAATTACTCATAACTAACACACATTATGGATTTTTATTCTTTCAGTACTTTCTGTGGGAAAAAGTATTATATACAGTTATCATTTATAAAAATGAGGTCATATTGTTTTGTAATTTGCTTCTGTGAGAAATGTATTGTGAATTTCCCCTCAAATTGTATATTCATTTCCATAACATCATTTTAATGGCTGTGTGATAGTTTGTGTACATGTATACTACAATTTTTTATCATGAATGAGTTCCTAATCATTAGACATGTAGGTAGTTTGTGTGATATCTTGCTGATATAAACAGACAGTATTGCAATGTACATCTTTGTAGCTAAATCCTTGACCCCAAAACTAATTGGTTTCTCCACCTTGAAGCCTAATTTTTACATTCTTTTTTTTTTTTGAGATAGTTATAGATTCTCATGCAGTTATAAGAAATACAGAGAAATCTCTGATATCCTCAATCTTGCTCAATCTTTAGATAGATCTTCCCTATCTAAAGAAGAATATAACTAGGAAATTGACATTGATACAATCTTTTAATGCCCACTTTAAGTCTTCTAGTTTGCCTTGACCAAGATGGATGTTTTAGACACACTATTGGGACAGTGTAGTGATTTTTTTTTTTTTTTTTGATTTTCAAACATGTTTCTTTCTTCTACCAATTTCCCTCCTCCTGTTCATCACCTTTCCCAGCTAAGACCTGTTTTAGTAGTTAGTCTGCCCTGAGTTCTAGATTCTCAAAATTCTAAGCACTAATGTTTTCTACAGCCCCTGAAATAAGGTCAGAGAAGACTTTCTTCTGTTATGAAATTGTAGCCATCTGTGGTTTCTACTCCTTAATACCAATGCAGATAACGCCCAGGGTATTAGAGCTGGCAAGCATAATAGATACAGTCTGCTGCTGATTGGATTCGCTAATTAAAGCTGTGAACTGGTCTGTAAGATTACATTCCCTTTGTTATTATTTCAGATTCTGTGTAGCCACATTTTATGAATGTATGAAATTGAAAGACATTCAATTTCATGAATGTCTATGAAATCGTAATAGAATTTCACCTTCTATACAAAGTACCAAAGCATGTCTATGAAATAGTAATAGAATTTCACCTTATATATAAATAAAATAATGCAAATATTTCAAATTAAAATAAGAAGTGTGTAATTTCAGAACTAAAATGCAGTTTGAGTGAAATGGTAGATGTGTTTATCTTTTGCTTCATGGGAGCCCCATTTTGGCCCTATAAATAGACAGTCCTATCCTTTGTCAGAATTGGAACTTCTGGAAATAATATTAGTTACTGTTGTGTCTTTATATTAATATTCACTGCTAATATAATTGGAAATTTTTTATAACCAGAAAACAAGGTCATACATGTGTTTACTAACTGGTGACTCTGGTGCTGGTGGTAGTTCTGAAAATATACTTGAAAACCAGTAACTGAAGAGGAAGGTAGAGGTAATAAAGCATCATTGAGATGAATAAGAGCTATAATACAATGTGCTATTAATTTCAGATAAAACACTTTGTGAAATCTTATAGATAATGCCTAGGAAATGAGAGACTGCATTAAGGCAAAATATGCTACGAGGGTTATAGATTTATGTGCTAGCATCTTGATACTACGTGTTTATTCCAATGGGAAAATTTGTCATGAATTATGCAAGTTTTGATTTATGAAAGGTCTTCATTAATTTACCCCTTACACAAAATGCATCTCTCTATACATGACTTATTCTATGCTTTGCCATGATTCAAGTGTAAAAGAGGGAACAGCCTGAAAAGGGATAAAATGTTTTGTGAGTTTACTCTTTAATACCCTCCCCTCTCCAAATTTTGGGGAGAAATAAAAACTGCATCCCTGAATGAGGCCTATAGTCAGAGGGGCAAGGGAGTGTTCTTTTTTTTGGAACTGCAAGAGATGGTTCAATGGGATTGTCTGGGCTGAAGTCATGAGATTGTCTTCACCAGAGATGCTAGAGTTAAACAGCAGTAGCCCGAAGCTGAAAACTCCTTTCAAAAGCTCTGTATTTCTGTGTATAGTGAGGACAAATGTACTTTAAGATGAGAGTATGACATCCTCTTCATTTGCTGACAAATTAATAGACTTCTCTTTCTTTTTCCATAAACCATTGTACCAAATGTTTGGTAACACAAGTGGTATGTACACTTAAGGTAAAAAACTTCTTAGCCCTACTGGAATTGAATTTCCTTTTTATTTTTATGATTTCTAAATGAGATTTTAAAGTCACTTACTAGAAATTTAAAAGCACATTTCTCAAAGAAACAGTCCTTACTTAAGAACTCACAATTATTGATTACTTGCTATGTAGTGTCAGTGCTTTACACATTAGTTCTACTTTAATTTGGTCCAACAGAAATGATGTGGCCATCACTACCCTGAATTTTGTAAGACTTCCAAGAATCAGAGAGGTTGAGTTCAAGGACCTACTTGGAAGGTGGCAGAGCCAGCATTCAGATATATTTCTGACTCTAAAGCTTGTATTTTGTCTGGGATCCCATGGATTCCTGGCAAGTCAATAGGTAGGACCCAAAGGCTCAATATCCTCAAAATTATAAGCAAAATTTTCTTGCCCTGTATATTCATTTTTTGGGTTAGAAGGTCGATGGCGTTTATCAGACTTCCAAGGTGCTTGTTGACCTCACTCTCACTTTTCCATGGCTGTGCAGCCCAGAGCCATACCACCTCCTTCCCAAATGACCCACAGAGCTCTGCTTAACCCTGCCATAGCTCAGCCATTGCAAGCGGCATTGACACCTCTGGAAAAACATTTCACAACATACAATCGCTCTGGAAACAGGGTTCTCTCTGCCAGCACTTCCTCTTGACAAGGTGGAGGTTGGGGTAAAATCTGTCAGCTGCAGGAGGAAAATCATGGTGACCTTTGCAACACTTTTTCTCCCTGGATTTCTAGGGGTCTTAGCCTTGTCTTCAGCATAGCTCCAGGAGTCCATTCAAATGTACAAGACTCTGCAAACAAAAAGCCATCTCATTTCTTATTGCTTCTCTTTTGTTTCTCTCTTGTGGCATTTCTCGCATAGAATGTTTGCCTTAAAATAATTGTGTTCCTGCCTCATCTTTCTCTCTCTCTTTCTTTTCTTTGAGACAGAGTCTCACTCAGTCACCCTGGGGGTGAGTGCCATGGCTTCATAGCTCACAGCAATCTCAAACCCTTGGGCTCAAGTGATTCTCTTGCCCCAACCTCCCAAGTAGCTGGGTCTATAGGTGCCCACCACAAGGCCCAGCTATTTTTTAAGAGACAGGGTCTCGCTCTTGCTCAGGCTGGTCTTGAACTCCTGAGCTCAGGCAATCCACCGGTGCCTGGACTTCATCTCTCCTTTTAAATGGAAGGAAGTTGAGTGCAGGACTCATGTTTGGTTTACCTTGGAGACCCTAGAAAGCCCAGGATCATATGTGAGAGGGACAGAAACACTGATGTATCAGAATCACAGAAGCCTTTCCTTGGAGGTCCTGTGCTCAGAGGAAGTGTGCTTGCTTGCTATGGTTGGCTTGTGGGCCTTTGTAGTGTGGGTCTGGTAATGGGTGGGAGGTGCAGAATAGAGACAGTGGAGAGTGGGTCAACTTCACCTCCCTGTGAGAAAAGGAAATGACCAAAGGGGCTGGAGGAAAGGGGGTAAGTATGAAAAAATGTGGCAGTGTATCAGTGGAGGCTGGTCTAAGGAAAGGAGAATAGGAGATTGGAGCTGCTCTGACAGGGGGTTTGGAGAGGGAGGTGGCAAAGAAGGTTGTGAAAAATTATTTCACAGGTTCACACAGTCCCCCACACCCTGCTCCCAACCCCTTGTTCCTATCCTGCTTCCAGACTTATGTTGGTCTTCAAGGTTTTGAAAATCAGGCTTCTGTGTGAATGTGTAACTAGGCTTATCCTGACAAGGGGCCGTGCAGATTTAGGTTAATCAGTTACACTTATCTTAAAGAGCAAAGAAAATATTAAATAGAGCCATTCAGAAAGTTGATTAGGCTGGATTTTAGTAAATCTTTTTGCATTTTTTTAAATTAAAAAATTTTGATTATGGAACATACCATTTTCAGAAAAATTCAAACAATGAAAACTATGTAAAATAAAAAACAAAACTTTTCCTCTGCTTCATCTCCTCCCCCTTCACTTCTTATCTTGGGTAACCCCTGAGATAATTTAAATTTGTTCATCAAACCTCTTTGTACAGTGTACATCTTTCTATGGCCAAAGCCACAGAGTGTGGAGCAGGAAAAATCTCTTCTTGGGAAATATGAAGTCTGACCACTGACAGACATAGAATTTCTTCAACGGTTTGACCAGAAAAAGTAATGGTTTCTTCTGTCATGCTCTTGAGATTGCTTGAATGTCCCTTGCAGAAAACCGTCTTCCTGAGTGGATCCAAAGTTCAGAGATGTGAATTCAGAGCACATGAGGAAATCCCTTAAGTCTTAGACGCCCTCTTCTGACCACACAGAAATTGCCTTTCCCCACTGCCATTCATTTGGTTAAGCTACGGCTGCTCTTGTGGCTGTTTTTTTCCTTCCTTCTTTTTTTGTTTGACAGTGTCCTCTCAGTCAAAACGTCTTAGCCATGCTTTTCTCTGTTAAGCTCCCCAAGGTCGTGTCAAATAGAGCACCAGGAACATGTGAAATAAAAACAGCATCCGTCACCATGCTGATACTGGCCGTAAATCAGTGCCAGTATCAGCACTGGAGAGGTTTAGAAACCATAAATAGTGCTTGTCAGGAGCCGTGCATATACTGGGGTGAAGACTTCTTTACCAGGTAGCATCTAAGCGCTGTTAGCACCGTCCCTGCACCCTTTCTGGAAGCACGTGCTTTGGCTGGATCTTGTCTTGTTTCAACTCACTGCCTAGGCACTTGTGGGGTCTTACTCTCTGTTCTTGCCATAGGCCCTTGAACCTGTGGTGAGCTCCTGGGATGCTCTTATTCTGCCCTCCCTGTCCCCTACTCTGTCTTCTTCCTGCCCACATAGGTCTTTCTGATCAACCCTTCAGCCCCTCACATCTTGCTAGGCTGCTTTTCCTACACCCCCCGCCCCCATGCACACTTTGTACTCCATCCAGCACTCTTTGCATAATTTCTTGGTCCATGTCTCTCTTCCCTGCTCGGTCGCAACCTTCATGAGAGTTGGGACTGAGTTTGTCTCCATCCCTGCTGCACCCTCAGCATCTTGCCCAGAACCTGGTACAGAGGAGATGCTCAGTGACTGAGTTGTCAAATAACAGCACAGACAGGGTTTCCAAATCTGCTTAATGAGAGTCACTTGGAGAAGCTTGGTTAAAGTGCACACTCTTGGGCTCCCCCTCCCCCTCAGAAATTCTGATTCAGCAAGTCTGAGGGAGGGCCCAGAATGTGTGCTTTTAACAAGAGCCCTCTGTGGTTCCGGTGCTCAGGCTGACTTGGGAGCCTGTGCTGGAGACCCTGGCTGGGGGGAGAGCACATTCAGCCTGGGTGTCTAAACACCTGCCACCAGCTAACTTTGTGCACTCTGGGCCATGGAACTTCACCTCCAGCCTTTGTCTCCTCATCTGTGTAAACTCAGAGATGTGACTTGAATAACCTGTGATGTTCTCTCCGGTTCTGACAGTCTCTAAAACCTCTGCCGGGTGCCCCAGAAGCACATAGGTCTTCTCCAATCTGACTTTCCTTCCCCGTGGGCCCAAGCAATGGGCGTGTGAGAAGTGAGATTTGTAGAAAAGCAGAGAGATAGAAGGTATCTGGTAACTTACCTTATTCACTAAATTGGTAAAATCCGTGGCCTGTGAGGAAGAATGATAATGCCTTACATGGGTCTATTACGGACAAACTTTAAGTTGGGCCCACAATCCCTGCTTTTTGGTGTTCACATTCTTGTATAATCCCTCCCTCCTGAGTGTGGGTGGAACCTGTGACTTGCTTCTAACCAGTAGAATATGCAAAGGTAGTAAGCTGCCACTCCCATAATTACATTATGTGACCTAAGATTACAACTTGTTAGCAGACTTCTGTTGGTGGCTGTGGGGAAGCTATCTGCAATGAATTCTATATTAGCCACAAGAAAATTCTGGGAACAGACTGAGCAAGCTTGGAAAGAGACATTTCCCTAGTCAAGCCTCTGATATGAACCTGGCCTTTTCTGAAATGTTGATTAGATCCTAAACAGAGCACCCATCTAAGTCAAGTCTAGGTTTCCGATTCACAGCAAGTATGAGACAACAAATGTGTGTTGTCTTAACCATAATTTGCAGTAATTTGTTATGCAGCATGGAAAACAAATAGTCAGCAGTGAATACAGCAGTGCTGTGTGACAGTGCTCCCAGACCCAGCTGCTGTGCACCAGGCATTTGTCCTCATGCTGGTGGCTCTGCAGGCGTGCTGTGGTGGCCTGGCTAACTTAGGCAGCCCAGGTGGGTCTACCTCCTGGCTGTCGGTTGTGCTCACGTCTGCTCTACACACGCTGGGCTAAGGGCTCAGGCTGAACATTTCATAGGCTCAACCCAGTTGTGTGGCTGAGCCCAACATCGCTAGGAAATGAGTATTTTCTGGTCAATAACCAAAATTATCAAAATGAGTCTTGGTTTTGTTTCAAGTGTACTCATGTATACCAGCTTATTCTACTGTCCCTGAAGTCTTATGAAGAAGACAGAAGAATTTTTTTTCCTGGTTTTTCTTTCTTTTTTTTTGCATTTTCAGAGGGGAAAGGAAGGAGGGCAGCGAGGTTAAATGAGCTTCTCAGTATCAGCTGGCTGGTTTCTGGAGAGCTGGGACTGTAACAAAGGTCTTTCTGCTCTGATCAGTGCTCTTTCCACGGCCCTGAGATTTCCCAGATGTAGTTGACATATGGCTTTAGCGCATAACAACACTCTGTTTTAAGAGCCCTGTAAGTGTTTTAAGCCATTCTGGACTGCTTCATTTTACTGGAGGCCCTGCCCCCTAGTCCCAGGGCTCTGAGCTGCCCTCTGCCTGTCTGTGCTTCCCTGACCCGCAGCCCATGGTGCCCTGCACCTCCACGCCCTCCGTTTATGTTCAACTTTCAGATTCAGCTTAGACCTCTGCTCCTTTATCTCCCTAATCATGCCCTGAAGTTTCTCTTTAAGCAGTAAACCCACTGCTTATTGCTGCCTGCCCCTCGCTGTGCTGTGAGTTCCCAGGAGACAGGGCTGAGCTATGCCTCCCTGTCCCCACCGTGCCACTAGTGTCTGGGACAGAGTAGGCCCATACGGAGTGTTGGCTGACTGACTAATTCGTGCTTTCTGTTTGTGGCCCCATAAACCACAGATACTGCAGTTATCTGTGAGTGATACCTTGATTTAATACTTTATTTTATTATTATTTTTTGAGACAGAGTCTTACTACATCGCCCACAATAGAGTACTGCGATACAGCTCACAGCAACCTCTTGGGCTTAAGCGATTCTCTTGCCTGAGTCTCCCAAGCAGCTGAGACTACAGGTGCCTGCCATAATGCTTGGCTATTTTTTAGTTGCAGTTGTCATTGTTGTTTAGCTGGCCTGAGCTGGGTTTGAACTCACCAACCTGGGTATATGTGGCTGGTGCCCTAGCCACTTAAGTTAAAGGCTCTGAGCCTTGATTTAATACTTTAATCCCTCTGTTTTATTTGTCTTGCTTAATCTGGATTTGTTCTCCTTCAGTAATGATGTGAAACCTAGGTTATTTTTAATAGCTAAGTATCATGGGTGGCATCTGTGGCTCCGTGTGACGGGCCCCGGCCCCATATCCCGCGGGTGGTGGGTCCAAACCCAGCTCCCAGTCAAACTGCAAAACAACAACAACAACAACAACAAACAAAAATAGCCAGGTGTTGTGGTGGACACCAGTAGTCCCAGCTACTTGGGAGGCTGAGGCAAGACAATTGCCTAAACCCAAGAACTGGAGGTTGCTGTGAACTGTGATGCCATGGCACTCTACTGAGGGTGACAAAGTGAGACTCTGTCTCTTAAAAAAAAAAAAAGAAAGAGAAGAAAAAAAGAGCTAAGTGGCCAACTACCAACTTTCACATAACTTGTGAAATCTTTTAGACAAAGAATGATAGGATGCTTAGTGCTGGGTATGGCATAAAAGTTCAACGAACCAAATCCCTTTTTTTATTTTGGCAAGAACTATGGCTTTATAGGCCCAGCGTGGTGGCTCATGCCTATAATCTGAGCGCTCTGAGAGGCTGAGGTGGGTGGGCTCTTGCGTTTAGGGGTTTAAGACCAGCCTGAGCAAGAGTGCAATAGAAGAACTAGTGGGGCGTTGTGGCAGACGCCTGTAGTTCCAGCTATTTGGGAGGCTGAGGCAGGAGGATTTCTTGAGGCCAAGAGTTTGAGGTTGCTGTGAGCTACGATGATGCTATGGCACTCTATCCAGGGTGACAGAGTGAGACTCTGTCTCAAAAAAAATAAAATAAATTAAAAAATTGTTTAAAAAAAAGAACCATCGTGAAAGTCCTTGAAGGTTATGTTCAGAAACTTAGACTAATCTGAGGGCAGTTGGGAGGCACTGTGGTTTATATGGAGATGGATATAATTAAATGAATGTTCTCGAGGCAGCTGAGCCTTTGGATGGGGCAGCTTCTCACGGATACTAAAGCATGGGGTGTCTGTGAGAAGCTGTTGTCTTGCTCAGAAACTGCGATGGCTTAGAACAGAGTAGTGGTGGAGGGAAAGGAAGAAGGTAGTAGATTCTAGAGATAATAAAACCCACTTTGGGTAAGGCCCTGAAGCTCTGGCTTCCCTGAGGCACTTTGGATTCTAATAAAAAGTAAGTTGAGAAGCCCAGTCCAGAAGTCTGTGACCTCACAACAGCTCTCACATGTCATAGGAACATGGGATGGCCTTTGCAACCAGAGACTAAGCCAAATGTCTCTAGAAAAGTTATTTAATTCCTCTGAATTTCAGAGTATATGATGAGGAATTGAAACTTTCCTCTAAATCTAATGAGATCAGAAATATCTCCCTCACCCGCCTCACTCTACATACACGCTCATGTACACGCACACACCTGCTCGAGTCTGTCAAAAGTCTCTTCTTCGTGGATCAGCCGCCACCTCTTTTCTGACCGCTCCCACCTGAAGTGGGTCCTACCTCCATGCGTGTAGCGTTATTATCTGTGCTTTGCGCGTAGCATTTTTTATTTCGTCTTCAAGAACATACACAGCTCATCAGCCTCCTCCCATCCAACAGCACCAGTCCAAGTGTGACCACTCTCCTGCCGGATCCTTTTATTCCTCTCCCTCCCCCTGCTCTCGTCTCCGTCTCTCTCTGTCTAGGCAACCTTTTCCGTGTGTTTAGTTTTATATCCTTTTGTTCGAATGTATTCTTGCAAATTGTCTATTGTTGGTCTGTGAACATGTATTGTTAATTTGCACAAATGAAACTGTGTTCTGTGTGTCATTCCGTTTTTTTCTCCCTTTTCATCAGGACCGGATTTTGAAGCTCCCTCCTGTTGCCATGGTGTGCGTCTAATCCATTGCATCTGACAGCCGCTCTCTATTCCATGGTGGGCATCCCTCACGTTCTACTCATTCATTTTCCTAATGGCAGACACCAAGGTGGCTCCAACTCCCCCTTTCAAAAATGATGCTGCAATGAGTATTCTCAAGCATAACCCCTTGCGATGGTGGGTCCTCAGCTGGGCAGGATTTTGCACATCTAGGGAGAGTTGATAATGTCTGGATACATGTCTGGTTGCCGCAACTGGGGGAGGATGCTCCTGGCATCGAGTGGGTAGAGTCCAGGGAAGCTGCTGACCACCCTACAATGCTCAGCACAGCCTTCCCACAGCAAAACATTATTTGGTCCCAGGGTGGCACCTATGGCTCAAAGGAGTGGGGCGCTGGCCCCGTATACCAGAGGTGGTGGGTTCAAACTGAGCCCTGATCAAAAACTGCCGAAAAAAAAAATTATTTGGTCCCAAATGTCAATAGTGCTGAGGTTGAGAAACATCTTGATGGCCATGTGTGAGGATTTCTTGGGAGTGATTCCCAGGAGCAGACTTACCGGGTCATAGTGCAGGCGTAATCTTGATGTAAGTAGTAACCGCAGACACCACCCAGAGTGGCTGCTCCATCCATGCTTCCCTCACGGTTCACAAGCCTTCAACACTCCACATCGCCAACGCTTGGAGTCCCCAGCTTTTATGTTTTTCTTCAAATACATATAAAATGAGATTCATTGTTGTTTGAATTTACTTTTCTCTGGTTATTAAATAATTGGCAATGGTATGGTGACCTCTTGGGACTCCAAGCTAACACATCGTTGAAAAGCTTGGAGACCGCCGTTTTGTCTTTTATAATGATGTCGACCAATTACTTGGTTTCTTTGAGTGTCAGTTTTCTTATCTATAAAATCTGGAGCAAAAATAGTCACTGCCTCAGTTATTATCCCATTACTGCCTCATCACTATAATAAATGCGATGATAAAAATAAAGCTTTGGCGCATAGTAAGTGCTAAACAAAAGTGCTGTTATTAAAGTGGCCATATGATACCTTTCTTACTAATTTATATACCTCTCAGTACCCGGCACATAAAAGTGCTTAATGCAGCGTTACTGAGTAAAGAACTAACGTTTGATGGGAAAATGGAGGGAGGGGAACAGGTATTCTTACAACCTGGCCATGTTGGCACTGCTGGTTCACTGCTTCCAAGAAGCTATAAATCTCAGGGGAGACATATTCAAGGATGTGAGTGACAAGTCCAGTCCTACTCTAATCCTAACCCTACCCAGACCAACCCTAACAGTCATAAAGACAAAAGAGCTTGCGTCTTAAGGGCACTGTCTATTCTTTTTTTTTTTTTTTTGAGACGGAGCCTCAAGCTATCTCCCTGGGTAGAGTGCCATGACATCACAGCTCATAGCAACCTCCAACTCCTGGGCTCAAGTGAGTCTCCTGCCTCAGCCTCGCAAGTAGCTGGGACCACAGGCGCTCGCCACAACGCCCGGCCATTTTTTGATTGCAGCCATCATGTTTTGGCAGGCCCAGGCTGGGGATTTGAACCTGCCACCTTAGATGTACGTGGCTGGCGCCTTAGCTGATTGAGCCACAGGCGCCGAGCCTGTCTATTCTTTAAGTACCTAGCAGGTTCTAGGGAATTCACATGCAAATATGTCATTTGGTCTTCATGACCGTCCTGCACAGTAGACATTTTTATCCCTATTTCTTCAGGAGCTTATGTAACATGCCCAAGCCACTTTGCCTAATAAGTAGTTCAGGATTTGAACTTGGGCTTTCCGACTCCATTTGGCTATGTTCCTTCTGGCTCTAAACTCAGTCCTGCTCTCAGAGAATATGTAATTAAAATCTGCCAGGGATTATACCGCAGAGAAGACAGCCAGAGAGTCCAATATCTCAAGTTTTTTCATTTGCAAATTGATCAGATATGTTTAACTGTGTGTAGGGGGCAGAGCTCCTGGGAGGCTTCTACCCTGAAACAAGTGTGTGAGAATGTATGTGTGTTGTGATAGGAACTTCTCTAGCGGCCCCAGGCAAACAACGCACAACCACCACACAGTGTGTATTAAAGGCTAAGTTCTAATTCTGCTGTGGTTTTGTGCAGCTATGTAAATGATCTCTGAGCACGGTCTTGAATCATCTCAGATTCAGTGCAAATGCCATGAGCAGTTCAGAAATAGATGTGAATATTGCACATGTTTTGTATTCTGGATACGCCATTCCCCTTCTTCACGACTGAGTTTACAAAACACCTTTATAATTCTGGTGGTCTGATGGAAATACTGTTTGCCTGATCTCCATAAAAATAAACTTCAGGAAAGGTTAATTCTGGGTTATAAAAGGACTAAATCTTTTCCTTAAGGAGCTTATTTCTTGCTTAACAAATATAATGAGCTAATTAATAAACATGAGCTCAATTTGGCCATTCTTCCTGAAGCCAAGCAGGCAGAGCTGTGCTTGCAGAGTCACCAAAGGACAAGGCAAGCTTCCCTATTGAGTGTTAAGTGGAGTCACCTTCCTTTGTACCTGGTTCTTTGTAACATTCCTCTTATTTAAAGGCCAGAAGCTCAGATCTGACACCTGTGAAGTTGAAAACTTGGCAACAATACCTGATGGAAAAAGGACTGCTTAATTACCTTCTTGCACCTATCAGTTCCACAGGGGAGGCAGGCCCCGGGATAATGACATCCACACCCTGGAAACATGTCTCTGGGCTTCTCTTTGATAGCCATAAAATGCACTGACATGTTTCACTGCAAATTACTTCTTAAACCATTAACCATAACCCAATAAGGAGACGTTTTGATAGAATAAAATGGGAGCGGTTATTTTTATACAATGGAAAACATTTATGAGTTGATATAAAAATACAGTTTAAGTGACATAACTCATTGGCTTCAGCTTACAACACTTATCAGGCAGGCTCCTCCTTAGAGTGGACTCAGCGTTTTTTGAATCTTCTGTGATGTGACCTGGGATGAGCCATAAATTAGGTCTGAGCATAAGATTTTTGTGGAAGACCCTAGGAGCAGGATGACTCACGATATTGGTAATGAGGTGATAATAGAAACTTTCATCACTTTTAGATCCGCCATGGACGGTAGGACTCAAAGCTGGAGCTTTGGATGAACATTTTAAGGTTTCTCAGTGAGGTTCTTAGTGGACGGATGGGCTTTGTTTCAGAATGGCTGGGCTGCCTGTGCTCCCAAAGCCAACATTTTGTCAACTATTCTGTAGGGGACAAGGCCATCAAATGGTGTGTGAAGCCCCAGGCAGATATATTTTACAGGGCCTCTGATAAACAATCAGATAAATAATATTTTACAGAATCTGTGGGTCCATGCAAGATTAAGGGATCTGTCAAGGAAGATTTAGAGTGCCCAGCAAGAGGAGGTGCTGACTTCTCTCCTGGTTAGTTGTCCCTTTGGTGCCCATGAAGACCCTGTGTCCAGGCTTCAGCTCTTGCTGTTCACATCCAGAAAGCATCTCCTTGTTTTCCTTACTGTGAAATGTGCTCTTCCGAGCTAATGTCATCTCTCTCATAACCAGACAAGGGTCACAGTGCTGTGATTGTACACACTGCCGTGACTCTACGGTCTGTCTGCACTTAAACCACCACGGTGGAGAGGACAGGGGAGGGGCCTGAGGGGAGTGAGAAGAGCAGCCCCAAATGAGCCAGGCATGGCTGCGCCCCATCTGGCATAGCAGAGCGTGGCGTGGCCTGTGCCTCTGTCAGTGGGTCAAGTGGTGACATGGACAAGAAGGCCCACTGGCCCTGAAGAGCAATTGTATTAACGGCCCTTGGAGGAGGTGGGCACAACCCTGCTTGAAGGACTGTGTGGCACATGACAGGGTGCAGAGCCTGTAGGGATGCGGGGAGGATGATGGTGAGCGGGTGCCCCCCTCTGCCCAACAGGGGAATTGCATAGGGAGGGTCCTACTGCCTGACACCCCACTGTGCTTGGCTGTTTAGACTAGAGGTGGCAGCCCAGTCAGGACTTAGACAGATAAGGTTGAAGCACGGGACAACCTATGCATGTGGCTGTGGCCCACAGGACTGCTGTGACCCATCATGAGTGATGTGTCATACAAACTGGCATGTTAGCACCAGCCATGGGCCAACACTCTGCTAGCCAGATCACTGTCTGGGAACCAGAGCTTCCTGAAGACAACCTGGGTCCTGGAGCTCTGCAGTTCTGGGGACTCCCTGTATGGGAACCTGGAATAAATGGTCTGGGGTGCTACAAGGGGGAGAAATGGGAGTTCAGATGCAGAGGATGGTGCTGGTCCTGCTATGTCTGACGCAGCAGAGGAAGGCCCTTCCACTAATGGATACCCACAAAGGACCTGGTCCAGCCCTGCTGCTCCTCCAGGGCAGTGGCACCCTGAGGCCCAGTCTGAGGTGTGCAGTTGAGGAGTCGAGATTTTCCAGGAGCACAGCTGCAGGAGGACTGAGCATGGAGTCTGTTGGAGGAACCTGGGAGCACTAGGGCAGGAAAGGGTGGCCTTTTAGCCTGACACCCCCTTTTGTTCACAGGCTGCGCCTCCAGGCCCCAGGCTGCCTTGCTGCCCTGTACCTACAGGAACCTCCAACTCCAAGCTCTGGCTCTGGGTAGCTGCTGTGACTTTCAGTCTGGAGGGCAGTGACTACAGCAGCTAAAAGAAAAATTGTTTTTGCTTTCCTGTTGGTGAAGAATTTATTCTCATAATTATGCCTCTGTTTTCCTTTAAATGACCAGCTGTCTTCTTCAACTCTCAGTCCATATTGCTAGAGCAGGGTCCAGCAGACTTGCTCTGTAAAGGGCCAGATAATAGTTTTGGCTTTGTGAGCATATGGCGTCTCCTGTAACTACTCATCTCTGCTAGGGAGGCCATGCAGTATTACAGTCTGAGGGCCTTAAACAACAGAAACTTTTGTTTCAAAGTTCTGGAGCTGAGATCAGAGTGTTAGTAGGGTGGTTCCTTCTGAGGGTTTGTGGAAGAATAGCTTCTGGGATTGTGCTGGCAATCTTGGTGTGACTCGGTTTCTGATGCATCTCTCTAACCAGGTGTGTCTGACCTGTGGCCTGAGGGCTGCAGGCGGATTTCACAAGGACTTCTTTGCTTCTCTGTGGTGGTGGATATTATGAAAATGATGCACCAACCCTTCCTTCTTTCCTTCCTTCCTCCCTCCCTCCCTCCCTCCCTCCCTCCCTCCCTCCCTACCTCCCCCTTTCCTCCCTCCTTCTCTCCATCTAATTTGCTCATCAGCTTTTATTAGTGTTTGTATATTTAATGTGTGGCCCAAGACAACTCTGCTTTTTCCAATGTGGCGTGAAGACGCCAACCCGCCGGACGCCCCTGTGCTCTCTCCGTGTGCTCGTCTATATCCCAATTTCCCCTTTCAATGAGGGCAGCGTCATATTGGATTAGAGACCTATCCTACTCCAGTGTGACCTCATCTTAACCAGTTCTATTAGTAATGACCTCATTTCCAAGTAAGGTTACATTCTGAGGTGGGGAGGGGTTAAGACTTCAATTAACGAATTTTAGGGGAACATATTTCAACTCGTACAGGGCTAAAAGAAGCCTTCTGAACTACAGCAGTGGTGAGACATACCTCTGTTGCACTTAGATGGTAACTCCAAGGGAGTTCTTCTCAACCCCCTCCTCCTACTACACAGACCAGGACAGGCAGATGTTCCCCAGTTTCCCAGCCTCCCTTGCAGTTAGGGGTGGCCGTGTGACCTACTTCTGGCTAATGAGAGTTAAGGGCAAGTCAGCTGGTGGTCTCTGGGGAAGATTTCTGCTCTTGGAATGTTGCTGTGCGAGTTGGTGACACTTGATGCGCCTCCAGTTTTCCTGCCACCATGAGAGAAAGGTCAACGTGATCACAGAGCCTCACACCTGGCACTGTGACCTCCCGAGGTCTTGGACCGAATCAGGAACACCTTGCTCTGCACAGCATGACACGTGAGGTATTTAAATGTCTATATTGTTTAAGGCATCGTTGGCTAGGTACGCCTCTTACAGCTAACAGCATGCCAACAGATAGACGTAGTCTGCAAAGGTGGTTAAATAGATTAGGGAAATGCTGAATATATAACCATCATTTCTCTTATTGCATTATGGTGCGTGAAAGAAAATCAAAGCCTTTAGACAGTTCTGTTAACCTCCGTGTTTTCTAAGCATTTTTAGCTGTGAATACCACGTTCCCTCTTTTTTCCTCCTTCCCTTCTCTTCCCTGCGTGTGACATCTCTTGATGTAACCATTATTTTTTGTTATTTGTTTTTTGGTTAGTATAACATCTCTTGATAGAACTCATTGCAAAAAATGCTAAAGGTACAGTGTCAGATACGCTCAAGTTCTTTGTGGAAGCCGAGAGCTTCCGGCATTTTACTGACACCCACACCACCTTGGTAAATTATCACCTCCAGCACGTTCCTCTGCCAAGAACAGCCCCTCCCTACTGTCCACCCCACTGTGCCAGGAGGAACAGAGTGGTGCACTTTGGCCAGTTTGGGAGGATGGCTGACGCCATGGAGAGGCTCCAAGTGCCCCTGAGTTGAGGTCAGGAACTCTGCACCATAGATGCAGGGTTGACCTCTCACTCTGCTGCCACGGCTCTGTGCTTCTCTCTGAGACAAGCGGAACAATGCTGAAGCCAGAGGCTGTGCTTAAACTGTCAGCTCCACAAGAGCCTTCATCTCCCTGGAGCTAGCACAGACTAAATTCAGGGAGAATGTATGTGCTCCCTCTCCGGGAGACAGAATGGAGCAGATGGCCTATTAGCCAGAAAGGAGTTTCATTAGCATCAGCTGAAACAGCTACAAAGAAGCAGGTCTGGTTAAAACCACTTGCAGCTTCCCGGGGACTTAGTTGCTTGGGCATGAAACAAACCATTTCCTGTTTTATGTTTTATTATCTCTGGGTAAGTAAGGTAGAAAGCAAAAGCCAGGTTGCACTGCTTTATTTTGTAGTACATTTCATGTTAATAAAGTTATTTTCATCTGTTCGTCATGGAGAGCTCCCTTTTGCCATCCCCTTATTACAGGGAAGATAACTTGTGTTTTTTCACCCCTAAACCTACTAAGATTAGAATTTACATCTTGTGATTTGCTTAGTTCATTGGGGTGGGGGATGAACTCACCTTCACTGAGCCAAACATTTAAATAACGGCAAAATCAAGTTCACTCATCTCGTGCAATGAGACTATGGTTGATGTGTACTATCTCTAGATTTGGAATTAGACCAACCAGGGCACTTACACTGAACCTCTTATGTGTAATTTTTTAGAAAGTGACCTCTGTCCACGTCCTTAAAATGGGAGTGATGCTATCTGTCCTGACCATTCCTCAGAACTGCTGTGAGGATTCCATTGAGAGGGCCAAGCTCCTTAACTGGTTTTGTTGAATCTTCAGCATCAAGCCTGTTCCCTGGCATGTAAGAAAAATTCAGTAAGTATTGAATGAAAGAATGAATGAATGAGGGTTACTCTTTCTCACAATGTTTTGAAATCTTATTCATAGTATGTATTCTACACGTAAGAATTTGTATTTATAGATTTAGCTATTTTGTTTGTGAATTTACTTGTTCTATATTTTGATATTTTCAATATTTTAATTTTTTATTAATACTTAATACTTTTATACTTGCTTAATTATAAATGGCATACAATAAAATACTATTTTTTCTTTTAAAAGAACCTAGACTTGGTGGCACCTGTGGCTCAAAGGAGTAGGGCACTGGCCCCATATGCCAGAGGTGGTAGGTTCAAACCCAGCCCCAGCCAAAAACTGCAAAAAAAAAAAAAAGAACCTAGACTTGAGTGGCGCCGGTAGCTCAGTGGGTAGGGCACTGGTCACATACACTGAGGCTGGCGGGTTCGAACCCAGCCTGGGCTAGCTAAACAACAATGATAACTGCAACAACAAAAAAATAGACAGGTGTTGTAGCAGGCACCTATAGTCCCAGCTACTTGGGAGGCTGAGGCAAGGGAATTGCTTAAGCCCAACAGTTTGAGGTTGCTGTGAGCTGTGATGCCACAGCACTCTAGCAAGGGCAACATAGTGAGACTCTGTCTCCAAAAAAGAAAAGAACCTAGACAACTTTAGCACAATAATGAACTTGACCTAACCACTATTTACAAGAGACTAACCAAGATCAGAATATACAATGTTCTCAACTGCACACAGAAAACTGACCAAGAGAGACCATATTCTGAATCATAAAACTAGTCTTGATAAGATTCTTTTCTTTTTCTTTTTTTTTGGCCAGGGCTGGGTTTGAACCCGCCACCTCTGGCATATGGGGCCAGCGCCCTACTCCTTTGAGCCACAGGCACCGCCCTCTTTTCTTTTTTTAATTTCAAGTTAATATGAGGGTACATATAATTAGGTTACATAGTTTGCGTCTGTCAGATTAAAGTCCAGGTTGTATTACAGTGTGTCTTTACACAGGAATTGTGCCACATCCCCAGGCAGTGTAGCCGCTGGGTGTAAACTCACCCAGCACCCTGTGCCCCATCTCTCTACTTGGATTTAATGGAGTTCTTCTCCCACATGAGTATGTAGTTGTTAATCTTATAGTTTCCAAGTAGTGCTGAGTACATGTGATGCTTGTTTTTCTATTCTTGTGATACTTCACTTAGGAGCATGTTCTCTAAATCTGTCCAGTTTGTTACAAAATCCACAAAGTCTCCATCTTTTCTTTATGGCTGAGCAGTATTCCATGGTGCACATGCATCACAGCTCATTAATCCAGTCATGTGTTGAAGGGCACTTGGTTGGCTTCCAGATCTTTGAGACTGTGAATTGTGCTGCTGTAAACATTTAAGTGCTTATAGTAAAATGTCTCTTTTTCTTTTGGGTAGATGCCTAGTAATAGGATTGCAAGATCAAACGGAAGGTCTGCTTTTAGTTCCTTGAGGATTTTCCATACTTCTTTCCAAAAGGACTGTATCAGTTTTCAGTGCCACCAACAGTGTCAGAGTGTTCCCTTCTCTCCACAGGGACACTAGCATCTGCAGCTTTGGCACCTTGTGACGTGGGCCATTCTCACTGAGCTTAGGTCGTATCTCAGAGTGCATTTCTTTGATGATAGGCATCACGAGCATTTTTTCATGTGTTCTTTGGCCATTCATCTGTCCTCGTGCAAAAATTTCTGTTCATGTCTCTTGTGCAGTTTTTAATGGGGTTGTTTGATCTTTTCTTGTTGGTTTGCTGGAGTTCTTTGTAGAGTCTGGTTCGTAGCCCTGTGTCAGATGAGTAGCATGCCCATATCTTCTCCCATTTTGAAGGCTGTCACTTTGCTTTGATTATTGCATCCTTAGCTGTGCAGAAACTTCTTAAGTTAATCAGGTTCCATTTATTTATTTTCATTGTTGCTGCAATTAACGTGGGCTCTTCTTAATAAATTCTTTTTTCTAGGCTGATAAGATTAAAAGTTTTTTTTTTTTGTAGTTTTTGGTCGTGGCTGGGTTTGAACTCACCACCTCTGGCATATGGGGCCGGTGCCCTACTCCTTTGAGCCACAGGTGCTGCCCAGATTAAGAGTTTTTTTCTCACACTTTCTTCTAGGGTTTTTATAGATTCATGTCTTAGATTTAAATCTTTATCCACTGTGAGTTAGTTTTTGTAAGAGGTGCATGTCCACTTTCAGTCTTTCACATGCGGCTAATCAGTTCTCCCAGCACCATTTGGTGAAGGGACTCTTTTCCCAGTGTATGCTTTTTTTTTGAGACAGAGCCTCAAGCTGTCCCCCTGGGTAGAGTGCTATGGCATCACAGCTCACAGCAACCTCCAACTCCTGGGCTCAAGTGAGTCTCCTGCCTTAGCCTCCCAAGTAGCTGGGACCACGGGCGCCCGCCACAATGCCTGGCTATTTTTTGGTTGCAGCCATCATTGTTGTTTGGTGGTCCCAGGCTGGATTCGAACCTGCCACCTTAGGTGTATGTGGCTGGTGCCTTAGCCACATGAGCCACAGGTGCTGAGCCCCCAGTGTATGCTTTTGTTTGCTTTGTCAAAGACCAGATGCGCTATGAGGCTGGTTTCATCTCTATCCTCTTTGTTCTATTCCATAGATCTATTTTTTCTTTTAATGTAACTTACTTGAAATCTATAAAAATAAATGTTACAAGATCTAGATTTCCCACCATGTTTTAGTCAGATGTTTGTCATACTGTAGATCTAAGCCAATTCATACCCTCTTTCCTGTCCTATCACACTCTCTTTTTTGTGTTTACTATCAAGTGTAATAGAAGCTTCCCTGAGGTTCAGAAGACAATGGAGATAATAGAGTAACTTAGAGGATGATTCTGGATAGAATTTTTGGATGATTCTGGATAGAATGGAGTGTTGATATATAGTTCCTGGTGTTTATATATTAAGAAACATTTACTGAGTGTCTACTCTGCCAGGTACTGTGCTAGGTGCTGAGGAGAGAATGGGGAACATTATAGACACACTTGCCTCCATAACACGTAAAGCCTGATGGGGGATGCGTATTAAACACATGTTGGCACTAAGAAGTCTACACACATAGATTATGATGAAAGCTAAACACAGTCAAATGAGAAGTTATGATGGAAGAAGAAATTTAAATTAGGGGACAGAGAGGCTTCTGTGAGAGAGCGGAATAAGCTGAGACCTAAGTTGACAGTTAAAGGATACAGCCAGGTGAAGAGAAGGGATGAGAGCACTGCAGGCAGAGAGACACTGATGAGCTGAGGGGGCCCAGGGACTATAGCACAGAGAGCAGGTGACAGGTGGTAGAGGTAGGTCTGGACAGGTAAGCAGGAACAGGTGATCTAGAGCATTGTAGGCAAAATGAAAGATTTGAGGTTTTATGGGCTTGCTTTCTTTCTTTTTTTAAAATTAAATCATAGCTGTGTACATTAATGCAGTCATGGGGAACAATGTGCTGGTTTTATATACAATTTGAAATATTTTCATCAAAT
This sequence comes from Galagoides demidoff, assembly GCA_963574575.1. Lineage (NCBI taxonomy): Eukaryota > Metazoa > Chordata > Mammalia > Primates > Galagidae > Galagoides > Galagoides demidoff. The sequence goes on from CAUYQV010076706.1 coordinate 21,708, forward strand.
TGGTTAACATAGTCTTCATGGTATTTTCTTAGTTATTGTGTTAAGATATTTATATTCTACATTTAGTAAGTTTCACACGTACCCTCATAAGATGCACCATAGGTGTGGTACCACCAATTACCCTCCCTCCACCCATACTCCCTCCTCCCCTCCTCTCCCTTTCCCCTTTCCCCGAATTCTTGGGCTATTATTGGGTTATAGCTTTCATATGAAAGCTATAAATTAATTTCATAGTAGGGCTGAATACATTGGATACTTTCTTCCATTCTTGAGATATTTTGCTAAGAAGAATATGTTCCAGCTCCATCCATGTAAACATGTAAGAGGTAAAGTCTCCATCTTTCTTTAAGGCTGCATAATATTCCATGGTGTACATATACCACAATTTGTTGATCCATTCATGGGTCAATGGGCACACTGCTGGTGGGAATGTAAACTAATACATACCTTTTGGAAAGATGTTTGGAAAACATTTAGAGAACTAAAAATAGACCTGCCATTCAATCCTACAATTCTTCTACTAGGTATATATCCAGAAGACCAAAAATCACACTATAACAAAGATACTTGTACCAGAATGTTTATTGCAGCCCACTTCTTTTTGTTTTTGATAACAGGGCTTGTCTCACACTCCTGGTCTCAAGTGATCCTCTTGCTTCCCATAGTGCTTGGATGATAGGTGTGAACTACCCCATCTGGCCAGAGGTTTTATGTTAGTGCAGTGAGAAGCTATT
>CAUYQV010076707.1:0-46954 GCA_963574575.1 Galagoides demidoff
CCTGTGGTCCCAGCTACTTGGGAGGCGGAGGCAGGAGACTCGCTTGAGCCCAGGAGTTGGAGGTTGCTATGAGCTGTGATGCCATGGCACTCTACCCAGGGGGATAGCTTGAGGCTCCGTCTCAAAAAAAAAAAAAATGAGTAGGAGTTTAGGAAAAATACTACCACAGGTGACATTCTAGTCAGTGGTAACAGAATAGTGAAAGTGATGAATTGGTGAAACACGATGATGTGTTTGAGAATCTCTAACAACATCATTTTGCTAGTACACAAAATGCAAAATAATTCTTTCTGAATGACTTACCAGACATCCCTGGCTTCTTCCAAATTTATCAAAAATCACTTTAAAATAATAATAACAGAACACTCACTGTATACAATGGCATAATCTTAGGTGAGTTACTAAATACAAAGTGAGAGTGATGTCTCATAACTTCAAATGTCTCAATTATATTCTAAATCCCTGAGTGAAGTGTGTGCATCTTCCTCATCTTCTTAGCCATTGTATATCAGTGTCCACACTGAGCTCAAGGACTCCTTTTTCACTATATAAAAATCTACATGTACAAGATGATAGAGGATATTGTTAAAATAGAAAATGTATTTTAAAATGTAGACCATATAATATTTATTGATTTATTCTACCAATAATAACTTACTACGATCTATTATATTTTAATCTAAAACACATTTGTCAGACCGCATTGGCACATTGATAAAAATTTATGATAGGAATAAGTAAATGACTCTTAATGGGCAAAAGAAACATTTCTACGTTCTCCACTATCCAAAGGCAACACAATTAAGCAGATTAGTTAAAAAAAAATACATAACACCATAATTTATGGCTTTCCTGCCATAAACAACTGTAAAGCTGAGAGAAATAAAAATGTGTATTAAACAAGTGTTTTCAGATATTGAACAATGTGCGGAGCAAAACTGCCATCACTAAGAGAAGTGAAACAAATGCAGTGAATCCCCCAATCACCTGACTTATCGCATAGAAATACATTCGGGACCATACAGCGAGAAGAGTGATGTGAAGGAACCAAAAACAAAGCTAAAAGAAACAGAACTTAGAGCTCCTAACTACTGACACAAGCACCAGAGGAGGGAGTTGCATACAGAGGTCTCCAGAGATTTGGAGATTCTTTTGAGTTTTAGGCTGACTACTAAGTGGAACCTGCTGCAGTCTTCAAGTGTTAGCAAAAAATAAAATAAAACAATAATAAAACAACTACTAGGGAATTATGAGCTACATAGCTATGAGTTATATATGACTTTAATTAATGGCAAGCCCGCATGAGGGCACTTCATTGAAATCACAATTGAAAACCTAAGAAGTCCTTGCCTTAGGAATAAGGCAAATCTAGCCACAGACTACAGGCTAATCTACATTCATCTTAGAAGATTTACAAGCAAGCGTCAGAAGAAGAAATGTACAGCTTGAGAGAACAAACATCAACACTCTTTAAGTAAAGATGACAAAAGCCAAGCACTCAGTGATAGAGTAGAGTAGACGCATGTTCAGTACATAACTCAAAATTAGTAGACTTGGAAAGAAGCAAAAAAATGAAACCAATAATCGGTAGAAATATTACTTACCAAAAATACCCACAAATAACAGAGTTAATGAAATTAGCTCAGAGGGACTATAAGTCAGTTGTAATATCCTTGAAATATATTCAAGGATTTAAAGGAAAATGTGCATATAACTAGAGAACGGGAGTCTCAATGGAGAAATGAAAACTATAAAAACCCAAAAAAGTCTAGATTAACAAATCAAACATCTGAAATAAAATCATTCCCTGATGTATTTAAGAGCAGATGACACACTGTAGAAAACTTGATAAGCAACTTTGAATACATAGCAATAAAAATTATACTAGTGATAATTTTAACCAGAAATCAGAGAGTTAAAGGAACTGTAATTTTGTGTCTCACATATGTGCAACTGGAGTCCAAAAAAACAAGGAGAAAGAAATTGAAGAGAGAAATTATTTGAAAAAATAACAGCTGAAAATTTTCCAATTTGATAATAAATATATAAACTCATGTGTTCAAAAAGCTCAATGAAACTAAAAAAGAGTAATACAAAGAAAGCTACACTTAAACACATTAGTGATCAAATTGATAAAAAGTCATGACAAAGAAAAACATCTTCAAAGCATTCAGGGGAATAATGACAAGAATTACTACTAACTTCTTATTATAAATGGTGAAAACAATGTCCAGAAGATAATAGAACAATATTTTCAAGTTTTAAAAAAACATGGAATTCTATATCCAACAAAAATATTTTAAAGTAAAAGTAACTATGAGAATGAAAAGGTAATTTTAGACAAACACTGAAATCATTTGTCACTAGCAAATATTAAAGGAAATTTTTTAGGCTAAAGAAAAATGATACTAGATGGGAAACTGAATCTATACAAAGGAATAAACAGCACTAGAAATGAAAATATTAAATAATTTTTATTCTAATTTCATAATTTTATTCATATTTCATAAATCATATCTCTTTGGAGATAATTGGCTAGAGTAAAAATAGTAATAATAAATTGGTTGCCTTATAGTAGGTGTAGAAGTAAGAGTTGTAAACCAATTACTAATTACAAGCTATGCATTTTCAGTTGAAAGACATATATAGGCTAAAAGTAAAGAGTTCAAAACATATTTGTAATGCAAATATTTATTATAAGAAAATTCGAGTGACTACAAAGTCTGATAATTAAGTTCATGTACTTGCCATCATATGCTTATGTTGGCAGCACTGTACAAACAAGCTGGTAAAGTTTCATAAACTTGGTATATCAGACGGTGTTCCTGTCTATGTGTAGCAGAGTCCTGCTGAGTGGTGTTCATTATTGTTTTGTGTTTCCGTTAGAGCAATGAGCAAATATTAAATGTATTGTTAACCTTGGCAAGAGTGGAAGTGAAATCAGGGACATGTTCATCCAAGTTCATGGGGATAATGCCATGAAGAAAATGTCAGTGTACAAATGGATTAAATGTTTTTCTGAGGGGAAAGAACATGTCACTGATGAAGAGAGGTCAGGGTGGCCAGTAATGACCAGAATTGACAAAGGCATTATAAAAATTCATCAAATGAGAAGCTTGCTGTGAAAAGCTAGCAGATTAAGTCAACATTGATGGAGAAATAGGAAAATCTTAAGTGAAAATCTTGGCCAACAACTCATGGGTCTTGCATCACAACAATGTACTTGCTCACACAGCACTGTCTGTGAGACAGTTTTTAGCCATTAAGTAAATAACTGTATTGGAACACCCTCCCTACTCACCTGATCTGGCTTCCAAGACTTTTTTCTCTACCCTAAGATAAAGAAAATATAGGATAACAGCCTTGATGACCATTTCAGAAAAGGAGTTTCAAAACTGCTTTGAAGTGTGGACTAGGTACTGGTGTTGATACATAACTTCTCAAGGCGAATACTTGAAAGTGACCTCAGTGATATTCAGCAATGAGGTATTTAGCATTTTTTATAGGAGGAGTCTTGTCAGACCACATATGTTAATATGAGTAAAAATAAAAATCAGATAAATGAATATTTCCAGAGAAATTTTATAATAAGAAGGGTGATCAAGTCAACTTATCTAGAAGACTGAACAATCCAAATGGTGCATGGAAATAATACAAAAGTTTCAAAATTCATGAGCAATAGCTGATAAAAATGAGTAGAAAAATATGCAAATCTATGTTGGAGATTTTGACATTACTCCTTTAATAGTCAATAGAACATGTAGACAGAAAAATCAGTAACAAAGTAGAAGACTCAAACAACTCTGATAATGAACTTGTTCTACCTGGCATTTATAGAACACTCCACCCAATCACAGCAGAAAACATATTCTTTGCATTCTTGGGCTGCTCACCAAGATAAAGTATCTATTGGACAACAAAGAAGTATCAGTGAATTTATTGGAGGAGGGGAAGAAAAGGATCTCATTGAGATTTGATCTCAGTTTGCAACATACACTGATTTTACCTGTATATGTCAATAGAGTTTCTACATCGCATTGCTACAGTTCAAGTTTGTCGTTCTGATAACTCACTGTATTACTTCTGGCAAATTCGTTGTAAGAATCTCCACTTTCCCATACATAAATGCATGTTTTTAACTAAGCAATATTTCCTTAAATCCTTTTCCATTAATGTTTACAAAACCAACACCTAGTATGATATTTGGGGTTACAGAAGGACATCTCAAAAACACTTGTCAAAAAATGTTACATTAGTTAATAAGTAGTTTCTCTGATGAAAGACATATTTTGACAGCATTCTTCTGCATTTCATCTTTACTTTTCTGGCTTTCAAATATGTCATCATTCTAAAAGGAAATAGATTAGGGATTCAAACTTATTTTCCTTACTTAAACATTTGACTTTTCTTAATTTATTATAATTTAGATTTGTTAATGGAGTACAATTTTTAATGACTTGTTTGTTAGAGTAATAGTGTACTGTCATTGGGTAAAGGACAATAATATAAGTATTTGTTAGAGCAGCATAAAAAAATCATACCATCCTATTTACTCCAGAGGATGTCAGTAATGCCTGTGAAATGTAAGGTAACACTAATAAAATTAATGTAAAAACTTCAGGTTATCATTTTATTTTATCCCCAGGTATGCATGTATCTCTCAAAGTCCATTTTGCTGTTGCAAACATGAATTCCATCAGATGTTTATTTTAAGCATCAATACCAGTGTACTGATTTTTTAAAGAATCAAGGTATCTCACAATTTTGCAGCTCTTTTTGACCTAATTTTAAGATTAAAAATATTGAATTCAATATTCTTCAAAGTGCAGTCTGTAAAACATCACTACGTAGGCTATCAATGCTATAAGAAGAGGAGGGAAAGAAAGAACCCCACCTTTAATTAAGTTTTGAAAATACCGATCTAAATAAATTTGCAGAACTTCATGGATCTTTTGATATCTTAATGTATAATGTAACAAATGGTGGAGAAAGACCCATTACATAAAGGGCTTCCCAAACTTTTCACAAGGAGTATTGGTCTTGCAGTAAAAACACAAACTTGGTGGCTTAAAACAATAAAAACTTAACTTTCTCACAGTTCTAGTGGCTAGAAGTCCAAAATCAACATATCCTGAGGGCCACAACTTTCTGTAGAACTTTCAGAGGAAGATCTGCTTTTTGGCCTCCTCCGGCTTCCTGTGGAGATTGGCCGTTTTTGGTATGTGGTTACATCTTCCCAGTCCTGCCTCTGTTGTCACAGTGCCTCCTTCTCTCTGGGTATTTGTTGAATCTCCCCCCTCTCACTCAGTCTCATCTGTCACAGCAACTGGGGCACACATGGATAATGGATGTCAAGCTCTGCCTTCCACAATCCTCAACTTAATCACATATTTTATAACATTAAGAATAATTATTCTTTTAGTACATAACGTAACATCCACAGGGTCCAAGAGTTGGCGTGTGAGCATATTCCTGTCTGAACCACCATTCAGCCCACGGAACCAGGACATGGAACTTACCTCTTATTCATTTATATATTTGCACAAAATATCTTTTGCCTCTTGCGTGTATGCCAGGCACTATTCTAGGTAATAAGACTCAGGAACAAACAAAATTTTAACAGGATGAACCTGAGAAAACTCTGCTGCTAGTCAATAAGTGTTCTTCAAACAATGGCAAGGCTTCATCAAAACAAGTTAAAAACTACACAATGAGGGCGGTGCCTGTGGCTCAAAGGAGTAGGGGCGCAGGCCCCATGTGCTGGAGGTGGCGGGTTCAAACCCAGCCCTGTTGAATGTAATTTATCTTTTCTTTCAGTACTTTAGCAAGTTTAGTAATTTAGCAATTTTTAAAATTTTTACATTTATCAGGTGCTAGGATATAGAAGATAAGAAATGGTTCTTGCTAGAAAAAAATAGCATGTATTGACTAAATTAAGAAATAAAATAATAGAACAAATGAGAAATTTAAAACTTTATTTAGGAATATAAAAACGTGTATCTATATGATAAACAACAAAATACATTTTAAGATGGCTATGTATTTACAGAAACATCAAATACACTACTCTGAGTGCTTTGTTCAAGGGAGGGAAAAAGAGGAGGGAAAGAAAATAAATAGCAAAAAATATAAACTACAATAAAACAAGTATGAGGCTTTGAAAGAATCAACAATAATTACCAGGAAATAAAGTAAGATTGACTTAATTATCTACCTCATTTAAGGCTGAAAACAAGAACAATGAAAATGAACAAAAAGGCTAAATGTAAAATTATACAAGTAGTACACAGAGACAAAAAATAGGAAGTCCAGACAAAGAACTAGGAAAAATATGCCAACATATTGATAATATTTGTGTGTGTCTGTGTTTGCATACACGTACACTCACACATATTTTTGGTTGGTGGTATATGGATGTTTTATACTGTTGTTAGTGTTTTCTTTATTTTTTTACATTTCAACATTAATTTCTATTTTACTTATTATCAGAGGCAAAGGAAAAAATCGGAAAAAAGAAAAAGAAAAACTTGTGCTTGAAGGCATGGTAGTCCATTTTGACATTTTGGTTTCTAATGTCATAACACATGAAAGAAACACAAAATGAATTAAAAGAGATCACATAAACAAGTGGCTGATTAAATTATTAAAATGAGTAGTCAAGGACAAGCAAAGGCCTAACTTGTTTCCATGCATACCTCCTGATCATACAACCAGTTCACAGGCCTCTGAGCAGCCTCTCAGGGCTAGTTTTTCCGCACAATTTAGTATATTTGCAGTATACATCAAACTCAACTTTTTCCCTATGCCAATTAGTTGAAGGGCTAAATATGGAGCCTTTGGTTCTCCCCTAAAAGGGCTTCATCACAGAGAATAAAGTTTAAAACCATTGTCATTAGTAAGCCTGCAAAAATGGTCATGCCAATGATGAGATGGAAAAACTCAGACATGTGGTGCTTTCTGAAGAAATAGTAATTATTTTTTAAAAGGGTAATTCCCTGAAGTCAAGGCTTAGCCATTTTTAACTTCTACGATCTATTTAAAAGCTCAGACTTTTGACACCAAATCAGGAAATCCAGTTCTGACCCATGCAGTTTTGTTGCCTTGGGTCACAGAAACATAGTCCATGCCTTGTTGGAATTTCAAGAAATTCACAAGTATAGAGCAGTTGGTCCTAAGAGATATGTAGACAGGAAAAGAGATATGTAGACAGGACTTTTAAAAATCAGGGGAGAGCAGCAGTATCTGATTCCCTCTTATGGTATCCTTTGGTAGAGACAAAGTCCACCAAGGCTGGTCCAGCCTGAAAAATTTCAGAATGTTTTACCAGTGATGCTGTTTCCTTTTGCTCAATAATACGAGTATCACAGTTTATGCAAATTTAAAATAATGTTTAAATGTTCTCATCTTTCTGTAACAATTTAATTTCTCTCCTCTTCCTCCCATGCCCCATCCTCCTTCTTCTCCTCCTAATCTGTCTTCATCTTCTTTTTCTGACTTCTTACTTCTTTTTTTCTTCTTCCTCGTCAGAATACTAGCTGCTAACTGGGTCAAATACATTTCAGGAAATAGTGCTGGGGATCAACAGAAGGGTGATTATGGTGTCACTATTTTCATTATTTTGATAGACATATATTGAATGTCAACTACTTTTTTTTTCATGTTTATCTTTTTACTTCAGGTTAATTGCAGGTACAAAGAATTAGGTTACAATATATGCATTTGTTAAGTAAAGTCCTTCTTATAATTGTGTCCTGTCCCTAAGAGGTGTGCCATACACCCTAACATTGTGCCCATTAAGTGAGAGCACACCCATCCCCCTTCCCTTCCCATCTTCCCATTCCCTTGTTCCCGTACCCCTCCACCTTGGATGGAGTTTTTCCCTTATGTGACTGTGTATTCGATTGTCTACTGGCTTTATATTAGAATTGGTACATTGGATTCTTGCTTCTTCATTCTTCTGATATTTACTAAGAAGAATACGATTCAACTCCATTCAGGTTAATACCAAAGATTAAAGTCTTCCTTTTTTAATGGCTGAATAGTGTTCCATGGTTTTGAATGTCAACTATTATTATAACTAAGAATACCATTTTCATAGACACGGCTAAGCCCTCAGATGCATTCTGTCCCCAAGATTCTTATTTTACAAATGAGAGAAATAACATTCATTATGTACCTCATATATGGTCGGTATTAAGCTAAATTCATCTCATAGAATATTAAAAATACCATGTTTTATATCTAATTAGGCCATGATATAGATGAGAACTGAGCCTTAGTGAATATAATATATGTCACATGTCATGGTGTTAGAAAAGAATAGGTACAGTAGCTCAACCCAGATTTGTCTTATGCCAAAACTAGTACTCTTTCTACTACAAATCATATTGCCCCAAGAAAAGAAAGGAGCTAAATTAAGCGGCAAAACTAGGTTTAAGACCAATTTATGTTGAGTATACGTATAATTAACTTGCTTCTTTAATACTCTGATATTTCTGTATGTATAGATGATCATATTTCAAGGAATGATAGATTATTTTTAATATCTAGACCTTGAAATTTTCCCTATTTCTTCAACTGAGCAATGTATGAAACATGTATATTGGATAAGGACCTTCCAAGAACTTAAACTTTATAAGAAACAAATTCTTATAAACATGCATGTGAATGTTTTATAATGACTAGTACTTTCTTCCCAGTGGTACACAGTGGTATAATTCTATTTGTTTCAAGAAACAGTTATTGAGTGTCTAGTATGGGAAAGGTACTGGGAAGTCCTTGAGGACATAAAGGAAAATAAAATAGTTCCTATTTAGTTTCCATAAAGGAAAATAAAATAGATCCTTTTAATATTCTATGGGATGAATTTAGCTTAACATCGACCACATATGAGGTACATAATGAATGTTGTTTCTCTCATTTGTAAAATGAGAATCCTGGGGACAGAATGCATCTGAGGGCTTAGCTGTGTCTATGAAAATGGTATTCTTAGTTATAATAATAGTTAACATTCAATACCATGGAACACTATTCAGCCATTAAAAAAGGAAGACTTTAATCTTTTGTATTAACCTGAATGGAGTTGAATCATATTCTCAAATACACAAAACTGGGATCACAATAAAATGTGGACCACGCCAAGTTAGAAGTAAGACCAAAGAGCATTGCCAGCATGGCAGATGGGTTCCTAGATGTGCAAGGTGGTAGGAGAGATGGTTGGAAGAAGACTGATGCTGAGATGTCAATAACAAGAAACGGCCAGGTAAGTGAATAGAAGAAAAGAAAGTCCTTAGAGAACTACCGTGAGCAGAAGCCTGGGGCCAGGATCACATGGCAGACTTTAGAGGGTGGCAATGAGATAGGGTCATCAGGACCTTCAAGGTCTTATAGGAGGCTAGTGAGAAATATAGTTGAAAAGATTAGTGGAAGTTTTTCTCCGTGATGAAGAAGGGATGAATTCTCTGGACATGGAGGAGACTGATCATTGTAATGGTACCATGTGTGGGAGCCATGGGTCAGTAATGTCCTTTCTCTGTTGCACAGAAGAGGGATCTGAGTCCCAGAAAGAGAATGTAACATCCTCCAAGTTTTACATCTGGCCAGTTGGCAGAATCATTCATTCAGCCATTTAATCAATAGTTACCAAATGCTGACGGTGGTAAGAAGGCAGACAGTGTTTTGTCCTCACCAACTTACCTACTAGTGGACATTTTTGAGCTATTTTTGAGCTATTACCATGTACCAGAAAGAGTGATGAGACATTTAAGTAAACCACCTCTCGCATTCCCTGTTTCCCACTAAAATCTAACTTGTAACAATGGATAAACTGCCTGTCTCATTTTATTAATGTATTTTCAGAGCCTAGAACTGTCCTTGGCACATAGTAGGGAGCTCAATATGTATTTCTGGAAAAAAAGTAAATCAATTTATTAATTGGAGACTTTTGTCATCTCTATTACTTTCATTAAGATTAGATAATTCTGATGACTCCCAGGCCAGAATTCTTGGCTCTGAATACATGTTCTGTCTCCCCACTTCCTGTCCTACTTTGCTCTCTGGAGAGCTGGAGAAATAATTGCAAATACAATCTCATTTTCAAAGGGCTTAAACTTTCCTCCCAAGGCCCTGACACAATCCTCAGTTGTGCTGGGAGCCAAATGTGTGTCCCGGCAGACTCTTCTAAGCAGGAGGGCTGGTATGGCCCTGCAGGTGGTACCCATCCTAACATCACAGAGACAGGACTTTGAGGACATGTTCCATCTTGGGACCGGATGGCAGAGTGCTGTGAGGGCTGATTCCCAGGGGACTGTGGAGAAAACATTACATGTGTATCTAAGAGTGGTTACAAGGCCCCACCTCCGAGGCTGCAGACCTCATGTGGAAACAGAAATGTCACCATCTCCATGCAAATTATGTGCTGTGTGACTGTGACTTTGTGCATATATTACTGTCCAGATCCTCTACCAGATTCACATGGGACCTATGCCTGCACACAGGATCCCCACACACAACGGGGGTCACTAAACTTCCTCTACTGACCTCTCATGGCCTCCTACACTCTCCTTACCGTCTACCCTGACAGCCCTCCCACCAATCCTCTGACTGCTCATTCAATATTGTGTTTAAATAATGAAATTGTTTTTGGAACTCTATGCATTCATATGATCATGAAATTGGGAAAAATAAAGCAGGTCACTAAACCCAGGGTTTCACTTGGTGCAGAGAAAACCTGGATGGTGAAATGATGTGCATAAAATCAGTTTATTAATAAAATGTTTACTTTTTTCCAGTGTGTGCCATAAGCACCCCTTACATCACAGTAGCTCAGTGGTACCGTGGGTAGGTTTTCTTAATCAACAGTATCTACAGTGACCCACAGGGTTGAAAATGGAGAAAGGGGGAACTTTTGCTAAACAAGGCTTAATTGAAACAGCAAAGCTTTTCATTTGATTCTGTAGCAAGCTGGTTATTGAGTGAATTATTTACAAAGTAATGGGAAAGGCTTCACAAATAAGTGGAAAACTTTACACAAATAAAACCATACTGCCCTCTGACCCATTTTAAAACAGATTTGGAGGTTTATTAAAGCAACTAAAATATACAGAACTCAGACTGATTAGAATACATTGAATAACCAGAAAGAATATGTCCTTTTTGTTATTCTTGTTTTTTGTAAAACTGGTACAAAGTGGTAAGCTATATGCTGCTGTTCTGATGTTCTTATAGATGTTTGTTTCTGGTTTTTGTTGTTGCTGTTAGAGAGAGATGGATTTTTTTTTTGATTGCTATGAGGGTCCTATGATAATTTACATTATTTACTTAGCTTTTTCACTTGTTTTTATTTTTCTCTACTTACTGGTGAGTTATAGCATATTTCCACAATTTTATAAGCCAGTCATTAAGTTTTTCTGTACTGTGAATCAGCCAAGTGTAACTGTTGTCCGTTTTAATTGACTTATTGCTCTTGATTTCAAGGTTATTTATAATTGTATTTTCTATATATGTACCAGTTAGCTATCATTGGAATATTTTGTGATAGAAAATTTACTTCAAGATTGCCTGTAACAAGCCCATGAAAAGATTTATCTTTCCCAATGAACATATTAGGTTTACTACTTTTTGTCCTTCAAGATGTTCATGATGAGCAATAAACAGCATGTTCATCACATGGGTCATCCCGCGATCTAGATTCCTGGATGCACCTGCTTACATACACTGTTTTCAGTGAAGGAAGAGCTCCCGTTGGAGGCTCTAGACATCTCCCTCTTCTTACCATCTTCTTTCTTTAAGGAGTGCACGTTGATGGTGACGTCCCAGCTCTAAGTCTTTAGGAGGAGGTACAGAAGGAAATAAAATCAGAGTCTACATTAAATTTGCCGTATCTTTGTTTCTGATCTGTTTTGTAATCATTTTATTTTATCATTATTTTAATTGAGGTACAATTGAAAAAAATTGTGTATGTTTAAGGTGCATAATAGGTTGTGAACAGTCAGGCTATGTCACCACGGCCTGTGTTTTGGGGGAGGATCCTTAAGGTCTATTGCTTTAGAAACTTCAAGTATACATGGCATTGTTACTTGTACTCATCATGTGGTACTTCAGAGTCCCAGAACTAATCCATCTTATAAGTAGAACCTTGTACCTTTTGTACTACATCTTCCCAGATTCCCCACACTCTAGACCCTGCCAACCACCATTCTCCTCTCCTCTACTGTGTGAGTTTCACTTTTTAGATTCCACATACGGTGAGATCATGCAGTGTCTGTCTTTCTGTGTCTAGTTTACTTCACTTAGCATAGTGAGTTTCACGTTCATCCTGTTTTGCATGACAAGATTTCCTTCTATTTTATACCCCCTAATATGCCCCATTGCATATACACACACATATATCACATTTCTTAACCCTCTCTCCATTGACAGATGCTTTTGCTGTTTACATATCCTAATGTTACAATTAACGCTGCCATGAACATGGAAGTGTAGGTCTATTTGACACATCATTTCCATTTCTTTTGGATGTATGTGCCCCAAAGTGGGTTAGATAGGCCACATTTTTGAGGAACTTCCAAACTGTTTTCCACAATGGTTGTACCAATTTCCTAACAACGGTGTGAAAGGGTTTCCTTCTCTCTGCACCTCCACCAACACTTATCTCTTGTCTTTTAGTAATACCAATCCTGACAGGTGCATGGTGCTATCTCATTTGTTTCCCTAATGATTAGTGCTGTTGAGCATTTTTGCATATATTCTTCAGTCATTTGTATGTCTTCTTCTAAGAAATGTCTATGCAGTTCCTTGGCCTATTTTTAATTAGTTTACTTGTTGTTTTGTTTTTGTTTTTGTTTTTCCTAAGTTGTACGAATTCCTTATGTAATTTTAATTTTAACCCCTTATTATATGTACAATTTGCAAGTAATTTCCCCCAGGCTGCCACTTGGGCTTTTCATTTTGTTGATTAGCTCCCTTGCTGTGCAGGACTATTTTAGTTTGATATAGTCCCATGTGTTTATTTTCACTTTTGTTGTCTGTGATCTTGGTATCATATCTGAAAAAAAATAATCACTGCCAAGACCAACATCAAGAAGTCTGTCCCTATGTTTTCTTCTAGTGTTAGAGTTTAAGATCTTACATTTAAATCTTTAATCCATATTGAGTTAATTTTTATATGTTATATAAGGTCCAATTTTATTCTTCTATATGTTTTATATAGTTTTACATTCTTTTATACAGTTTTCCCAATACCATTTATTGAAGAGATCATCATTTCCCCATTGTGCATTCTTGGTGCTTTTGTCAAAGATATGCCTGTATAGACGTGAGTGCACTTCTGGGCTCTGTACTCTGTTCTTGTCCCATATTCTGTTTCCATGTCATTCCCATATTTTTGAAATTACTAGTGTTTTATCATAGTTTGAAATCAGAAAGTATAATGCCGCCAGCTTTGTTCTTGCTGAATATTGCTTTGACTATTCAGTAGTCTTATGTGGTTTCTGGTAAATTTTAGGAATTTTTTTATTTTTCCATAAAAAATGCCCTGAAAATTTTGATAGAGATTGCAGTGTATCTACAGCAAGCTTTGGGTAGTATGGACATTTTAAAAATTTAAATTCTTCCAATCTATGAACAGGAGCCATTTTTCCATTTATTGGTATCTTCTTTAGCTTCTTCAATCAATGTCTTACAGTTTTCACCATAGACGTTTTTTATCTTCTTGGTTGGGTTTATTCCTAAGTATTTTATTCTTTTGATGTTACTATAAATGAGATAATTTTCTTATTTTCTTTTTTCAAATAATTTCTCATTAGCACCTAGAAATGCAAATGATTTTTGTTGGCCTGTCTTAATGGGGATGCTAAGAAAGAGACAATGTAACTGATATATGAAGAATAATGGCAGGAAAAACACAAATCCTTTAGACACAACTGAGATTTATCATTTGAAAAGCACCTTGCAACATTGGATCTTATCTCATAGGATCTTCCTAGTAATTTCCTTTGTCTTATTTTCATTTTAAAATAGGAAAATCAACACTGGGAGGCATATCTAACTAAGCTCCTACAGCTAAAAATTAGCAAGGCAAGGGTTCAAAATGATCATGACCTAGTTTTAGATCCTTTTGTTTCTGCTAGTTGAGGGTTAAGGATGTATGTTGATGAATTAGTACATACTTTGCCTCTGCTAGTATAATAATTCACTAACAGAACCACAATGTGCACTTTACAATGTAAATTGCTTGTCCTTTTGAAACTGCATTAACTTTCACAATCTTTAAAAAGCGAGGGGACTGCTCCATTCAGGTAAATACAAAAGATGCAAAGTCTACATCTTTTCATGGCTGAATAGTATTTCATGGTATGCATATAACACAAGATTATTGATCCATTCCTGGCTTGATAGACATTTGAGTCGATTCCACACCTTGGTGTTTGAGCTATGATGAACATTCTAGTGCAAATGTCCTTATGGTAAAATGATTTTCTTTTCTTCTGGGTAGATACCTACTAATGGGATTCCAGGATCAAATGGAAGGTCTACTTTTAGCTATTTGAGGATTCTCCATACTTCTTTCCATAAAGGCTATATTAGTTTGCAATTACACCAGCAGTGTAAATGTATTCCCTTTTCTCTACATCCATGCCAGCATCTGCAGCCTTGGGACTTTGTGATATGGACCATTTTCTTTGGGATTGGGTGATATCTCAGAGTGGTATTGATTTGTATTTATCTGATGATTTGGGACAATGAGCACATACTTTTTCATCTGTTCATTGACTATTTGTTTGTCTTCTTCAGAGTAGGTTCTGTTCATGTCTATAAGTCAAATATTTGATCTTTTGGAATGATCCTACAACTCTCTCAGGTAATGATGAGTTTTTGCTTTACATTCCTCTGCCTCTTTAAGAACTTGGGATCATTAAAAAGCCTTGTATTCAATTTCAGGGGAGGGGAAAAGAGAGGACAAGAGAGGAGGGAAAGGGAGTGGAGAAGACAGGAGAGGGGAGGAGGGGAGGGGAAAGGAGTCAGAGTAAATGTTAAATAAGCTGACCAGAATAAATCATGTAGAAAAGGGGCCTTGATGAGAAGGTGACTTTGGAGCAATGACATGAGGAGGAGAGAAAGTGAGCCAGGCACACACCTAGGTTATGTTCCCTCTAGGGAGAGGCTGGAGGTGAGAGCAAGCATGGCATGTTGGAGGAGGAGCAAGGAGTCTGAGATAGTTGGTGCAAGGAGAGACAGGAAGGATGATTGACCTCATAGGAAGGCAGATGATTTGTAGGTCATTTTGAGGACTGTGTTCTATTCTGAGCAAGATGCAAAATATAATTAATTTTCAAGATAAGGAGAAATGTCATCTGATTTATGTTCTTTAAAAAATAGTCTGCTGAGTTGAAAATAGAAGGACAGAATAGTAACAAAGACTCAGGTTATGAGGTACCTGCAAAAGACAGTGGCATCTTCATGTGGAACAGAGAGAAATGGGTTTGTTCTGTGTTTGTCAATGAATTGGAGCTATCAAGAGTGCAGGATGTGACAAAAGATAAGACATCCAAGATGACTCCATCAGTAGCAGATTGGAAGTGCCATTTACTTTCTTTATCTTTTTTTTTTATTTCAGAATATTATGGGGCACAAATATTCTGGTTACATGAGTTGCTTTTGTAGAGTTTGAATCAAAGTTTCAAGAGTGCCCATCACCCAGATAGTGTGCATCATACCTGTTAGATGAGAATTTACCCCTCTTCTTCTCCCCCTTCCTGCTTCCTTTCCATTTAGTTTGACTACCAAATGTGCTAATGTGTGGTGCTAAATTAGTTTCAATTTAATAGTGAGGACATGTGATATTTGTTTTTCCATTCTTGCTGTACTTCATTTAGAACAATATTCTCCAGGTCCATCCAGGTTGTTTCAAAAGGCATTATTAATTCACCATTGTTTTTATAACTGAGTAGTACTCCATGGTATAGATAGATACGCAACATTTTATTAATACACTCATGTACTGATGGGCTCTTGTGTTGGTTCCACATCTTTGCTATAGTAAATTGTGCTGCTATAAACATTCAAGTGAATATGTATTTTTGATAAAATGACTTTTTTCCGTCTGGATAAATACCCAATAGAGGGATCATTGAATCAAATGGTAGGTCTACTTTTAGTCCTTTAAAGTATCTCCATACAGTTTTCCACAGAGGTTGTACTGGTTTGCATTCCCACCAACAGTTTACAAGAGTTTCTTTTTCTCTGCATCCATGCCAGCATGCCTTGCTTAGTGATTTTTTGATAAAATAATTTATGAAGAAGTCCCAAAAGGCAGTCATAGCAACAGCAAAAATTAACAAATGGGAACTGATTAAATTAAAAGCTGCTGCACAGCCAAAGAAACAATCAACAGAGAACAGACAGCCTACAGAATGATAGAAAATACTTGCATGCCATCCATCCAATAAAGGCTGATAGCCAGAATCTATACATAACTCAAGTAAATTGGCAAAAAAAAGTAATAATAATAATAAATAAATAAAAATCAAACAATCCCATTAAAAAAAAAGTGGACAAAAGACTTGAATAGTAGCTTTTCAGAAGAAAGACTGATATTTCATAAACATATGAAAAAATGTTCAGGTCTCTAATTTATAAGGGAAATGCAAATCAAAACCACCATGAGATATCACCTAACTCCAGCAAGAATGGAAGTGTCATTTTCTGAGATAGCAAAAACTTCTAAAGATCAGACTGTTTGTTTGTTTGGTGTATGTAGGGATACTGAAGAGGTTTGTTTTAGTGATGTAAAGTTTGGCATTCTGATTAGACATCCCTGAAATAGTGATGAGGCTTTAATACACAAGTCTAAAAGTCCAACCAAACAGGTTTGGGTGAATATAACCTAATCAAATGTAACCTCATACTAATCAGAAATAAAATTTTTTAAATTTTTTTTAAAAATAAATGTTTACAATTCATCAGCAATGAAAGTAATTTAATTTTTCCAAAAAATATTGAGCCTAGATGGAAAACATTCCAAAGATGGACAGCAGGGCCTTTCAATATCACAGAGTTCCAAAGGAGACTAAGAAAGTGTGAGAAGAAAGAACAAGAAAAGCAAAGAGAATTTGATGCTCTAGAAATAGTGAAGTTAGTATTCTGAGGGAAAGCTGTTACAAGTTGTGTGTTAACAAGCTGGCCACAGCTTGTCAAAGGAACATAGCTGGTTGCTTAGTCATTTAGGACTATCGCACACAAAACAGTCTGTTGAAGGCAGGATAAGAAAAAAAAAAAAAAGAATTTATTTATTGGACCCTTCTCACGGCCTGTTTTCCATTGATTAAAGTCCTCCTAGTGGTCTTTAATTTTGTGTTGTGCCAGTCAGCCCAGAAACATGGGAGGTTCTATGACTGTAACTGTAGTGGGCTTGATGGAAGCCACGGCCAAGTTCTCAGCTAGATACAGAGTGTGCCTAAACTTGTTCAGTCCGCAACATGAAGGGACTGGAAGTCCTCCCTTGCTCTGCCATGTCTCTCACTTCCACCCAACCAAACCTAGTCACACACAATCTCTCTCCTAAAGTTCTTCTAAACTACTTCAGTCTTTCTTCCTCTCTTCTGTCTCAGTGCTTGCACTGGTCGAGCAGAAACTTGACTTTGGACATAAACATTCTCATATTCTAGGCTTTAGTCTCCCAGTCAGATAAATTTGAGCCACCTTTTCTCTTTCAGTATCAGTTTAGTGCTGTGTCAGCTGGGAAAAATTATATTTGTCACCTAAAAAGATTTAGTTGGGTTACAGCATGTGACAATACTTTGATAAACGCTAACATTGTGTACATCTGAATCATTGTCATCATCATTGTTATTATTCCATCTTTGTTTCCTGTGATTGAGACCTTGAGGCCAAGGATGACGCTGCTTCTTTTATCTTCCCCAAATTTCCAGCCACTCAATGACAATTTTTGGCCTGACCACACTTGGGGGAAAATAAATTATAAATCCTTTGCTTCAAATTCTTTCTGGAACTCGGCTACCCATAAATAAATAAATAAGCACATGAAAATAAATTACAAATCCAACTGTGTGCCTTGCCCTGAACTATGTGTCTGACGTTAAAAATCAAACCTCCCTCTTTGAAAACTGAAATACGAAACATTGTGTGTGATTTTCTTTCCCTTTTAAAGACAGAGCTGTGGTTGCAGAAATAACTTAATATAATGCATTGCATTTCCCCATGCAAATGTGCCAATCCTGATTACATGTTTCCAGATGCTGCTGTTTGTTGTGGTTCTTTCACTGCTACCTGGCCAAGGAGCCGAATGGCTCATCTGTCTTGGCAGTTCTGGTCAGTAACACTCAGTTGATATGTTGCGTAGGTAACAAGAACACCAGGGTTCACCCTGGGGGTCAGCATTCTGGAGTTCGCTGGACTCCCAAGCTTAGCACCTGTATTTTATGTTTAAGAGCCAAGAAATTGGGGAAGAGGTTGAACTGGCCAAATAGGAGAGCAGACAACAAGCCTATAACAGATTTAATAAAAGATCTCATGCCTTTCCCCTGTGTTTTTGTGATATATTTCATGGGAATTGCCACTTGGGAGGCATATGCAGCCAACCTGGGCCACAGCCAACCACATGCAGTGGCTTAAGGCTTGTAAAGGCTGACTCCTGGGCTATGTGCAGAACACCGTAAGGAGTGGCACCCTCTCCCTACATTCTCTAGCTCTTGGACTTTCTGCAACAGCATGAAAATGGGCATGGGGGAGTACGCTTTCTAAATACAGACAAATTCTAATTGTAATGCACCAACCATCCATTCTCTAAGACCTTGGATAAGTCAGTTTTTCTCTGTGGGCTTCAATATTCTCATTTACCAACTGAAGACCCTCAGGTGTCTAAAACATCTTTCAGTTTTACTCTTCTGTAATAAGCTCTGTGGAAGTGATCAGTCTGATGCAGGGAAAACACCACTCAATTTGTACCATGCATCCTGGGCTCCCTTCTGCTACTGTTTTTACTTTTTTGCTATATAATTTTATCTAAGTTTCCCCCTCTCTGACCTTCAGTTTCCCCAAATATAAAATGAAGAAGGAATGGAACAAACTTACCAAGCTGCCTTTTGATGTTCTGGCATCCTAGTTCACCCTACCTCTTTTTTTCACAGCCTATAGTAAGCCAAAGTCCTATACCCTATCAGCTCCACACCTAGAGAGAAGGAAGAAGTCAATGAAAATTTCCAATCAGAGACACTCTTTAAACCACTCACTTCAGAAAGTCTGCAAGGTTGAACTTCTTTCCCTGCCTTTTCTAGTTACTCATTGTCTACTCAAGAAAGATTAGGACACAGTCCTAGCTATGAGGATACAGGGAAATGGGCTGCCTTGAGGTGAATCAAGCTTTGTGCCATCTATGTTTGTTTTGCCTCTATCAGTGCATACTGAGGAGGAGGAGAGAAGATGGAGGTGAAACATTTACTTCCTGAGTTTCTACTTTATAAATTGCTGTCAGCTTATATGTATATTTTAATGTCCCAGTTACATCCAGGTTCCAGCCCAAACACATTTGCCCAGATTGCTCTCATTGCCTAGAAAACCTATGCATTTTCTCTTGCGAAATACCCTTCAATAACAGATTACCATCCTCAACTACTACTGCTAATAGTAATAACAGTAATAGTAGTAGAACAGATATCACTCATTAAGTTATCACCATGGGCAGAATGTAGAGCATGATTTATATATGAATGTCATCTATTTCTTACAACTGTCCTACAGACAGGTTTTATTCCCCTCATTTACAGACTTAGAAAACTAAGGCAGAGGGAGGCAATTACTAAGCAGCTGAGGACAGTCTTCCTTTGGCTGTATCTAGATTATCTATTCGGCTCTGATTTCCGACAATATGATCTAACCATTTTATACTCGCATTGCTTGTATTGCTATTTATTTGTTAAGTTGCAGATATAAGATGGAGCTATCCCCTAAGGTTAGACTCCATGTATAGAATGTTTTTTCATCTCTCACCTTGCCTGGATCATGGTAGGTACTCAAGATTCAGTTATCTTGTTAATCATCATATTTGATTGGAAGAAAGGATGTTAAGACTTGTTGAGAATATTCTCAAGGTCACATAGCTAATGTAAATGTCAACACTGAGATTCAAACACAACTCTGCAAGCTTATAAATTTCTTTTTTTTTTTTTTTTGAGACGGAGCCTCAAGCTATCCCCCTGGGTAGAGTGCCATGGCATCACAACTCATAGCAACCTCCAACTCCTGGTCTCAAGCGAGTCTCCTGCCTCCGCCTCCCAAGTAGCTGGGACCACAGGCGCCCGCCACAACGCCCGGCAATTTTTTGGTTGCAGCCATCATTGTTGTTTGGCGGGCCCGGGCTGGGGATTCGAACCCGCCACCTTAGGTGTATGTGGCTGGCGCCTTAGCCGATTGAGCCACAGGCGCCAAGCCCAAGCTTATAAATTTCATGAGGTTCTGTACTGCAACAAAGTATCTGTATAAACCTCAAGTTTTTCTGCTGTTTTTGTTTGTTTGTTTGTTTGTTTTTTCCTCAACCCTTTGAGGAGGAGTTGGGAGGAGGTATCAGGTTGTAATGAGAGTCTGACAAACTAGAAGTAGCCAGTAAAAGCAATCTGGACATAGAAGTTTCAGGTGGTTTCCACTTGCATGTTTTTATAGAGGTATTAGAGGGTACCACAGTGTGCATGATGGTAAAAGAGTTCCTGGCCAAAAATACTTTTCTCTTCCATGGCCTCTCTCTTTTAAGTACATATTGATTAGAGTACAAAGACCTCAATTCTATTCTTAGCCCAGCACCTTAATTACAATGGATTGTCAGTTAAGCCTAATGGTTCAGTACTCCACCTTCCTTTACCCCCACCCACTTTTTAACACACCGATCAGAATAATGCTTTGGAATGGCTTTCTTTTAAAAATGATGATGATCTGCAAGCAAAATATATTTAAAATGTCATAGTCATGTTAAATATTGCAACCTTAATGACCAAGAGAGCTGTTTATTAGACAGAGTGAATTATAATGCCTAACTCTCAAAATATAGTTGCATAAAGTTTTATGATTATATAATAATATTAATAACAACAATTATAATAATAATCAACTTTAAGCACTTGTTATGTTTTAGACACTATGCTAAAACAATTTATGCATGATTTCATTAAATCTAATCAACATTAGACAAAATAAGTACTGTTATTACTCCTAATTCTTTAAACCTGGCCTCATAGAGATGAGAGAATTTGCTCAAAACCACACAGATAGGGAGTGGAAATCCGAATCTTTCTAGTCTTGTAGGCTGAGTTCTTCGTTAATGATCTAAAATCAACTGATTCTTCTACTGAGGAGCATGATCGTACACCAAGATCTCTAAGACAGAGATTTGGAATTCAGAGGGGTTATCCCCACAAGGAAATACCCATAACACTAGTAGAATAAGAAAGTTCACTTGTGAGTGCCTTTGATATTTTTAATGAATTAGAGAAATTTAAGTGACTAGAATATGTCCTGGAATATTATAGCAGGAAGCAATGACCACCAACAACAGATATGAATGCCTCTTTCACTTGAATATCACTTTATAGTTGTTTAGCAAATCTTATTTCAGTATGTATTCTCCTCATATCTTGTGAAGTAGCTAAGTCAGAGTAGGACACTCTAGCCCAGAATGTTTAAAGGTGTAGCGTCAGGTCATGAAGTGAATAAATAGAAGAGCCGGGTGACAAATCTTTGTCTTTCTGTTCTAGTTACAGGATTCTTTCTTAAAGATGAGGAAAGAAGGCTCGGTGCCTGTAACACAGTGGTTAGGGCACCAGCCACATGCACCAAAGCTGGCAGGTTTGAGTTCGGCCCAGGCTGGCTAACCAACAATGACAAATGCAACAAAAAAATAGCCAGCATTATGGCAGATGCCCATAGTCCCAGCTATGTGGGAGGTGAGGCAAGAGAATCACTTAAGCCCAAGAGTTTGAGGTTACTATGAGCTGTGATGCCACAGCACTTTACTGAGGGTGACAAAGTGATATTCTGTCTCAAAAAAAAAAAAAAGTTGAGGAAAGAGTCTGATTATTTTAAAAATTTGACCAAAATCAGTCATTTGGTAGTAGAGTCAAACCTATTATTAAAGACACTGGGGAAAAAATTGGAGAGAGTAAAAATGTGTTTTAGGTATTTTATCGGTAATACCTAACAATAGTCAGACCTTTCAGGAGGAGTTCACACTATTAAATGCACTAAATCATGAGCAACAGATACTTAGATTATGAAACTCTTTCGAGGACTGATATTATCTAGCTCCTCCTGGACATTGGGGAAATGATCCAGAATTTTCTGTCCTCATGAGTACTCTGGAATGAGATCACAGAAGATAGGAAAGTCAAGGACTTCAACTAACAATTTGCACAGTATTTTATGCAAGATTCTGAGATCTATCCCTGGGTCCTTTGGGGATACTAAAGCTTGAATTATAAGTATGAATTCAAACAATGAAAAACACTTTCTGTGCATACACCCACCAAAACTTTCTATCCAACT
Source organism: Galagoides demidoff (assembly GCA_963574575.1). Taxonomy (NCBI): domain Eukaryota; kingdom Metazoa; phylum Chordata; class Mammalia; order Primates; family Galagidae; genus Galagoides; species Galagoides demidoff. Next base: position 22,549 of record CAUYQV010076707.1, read on the forward strand.
GGAATCCAGATCATAGAGGACAAAGAAGCCTGGGAAGCAGCATTGTTTTTTATACCACAAATCATTATGTTTTCTCTTTCCATCTTATAAATTCCACTCCAGGATGAAACTATCAAATTGCAGAAACATAAGACATCAATTTCTCTTACTGACTTCCACTGACTTGCTAAAACAAGATGACCTAGCCTTGAGCTTCCTCACAGAAACTCACTTTGCATGCCAGTTCCAGGGTTGTGTTTTAAAGCCTGGAATTTTGGATGTCATTTCCAGGCTTATTTGTAACTTAGATTTGATGTGTGTGTATGTTTTCTATTCTATCCTGGTGATATTTTCCAGACTGAATTGACTATTGTGGTTTCTAAATAAAATGCCATGATATATGTAGTCTGCTATTCCATGTGAAGAGTTGGAGAGTGAAGAGGCATGTGTAACAGCATGGGTTGTGCCATTAGAGCAGGAGCCTGGGGAAGGCTTGGGGAGGGGATCCCCTGAATTGTGAGTTGGTGGAGAGGCTAGGACAGTCAAGGCACATTCTTTGATTATTTTCTCTGCTTATCTCACAACCTGACTCCTTGATGCTTCTCAATTAGGAAAGCTACCCTCCTGCCTCAGGACCCTGGCACTAGCTGATATCTCTACCCACAATGCTTTTCTTCAAAGCTGACTCCCTCACCTTCTTCAACTCTCATTCAAACATCATTTTCTCAATAAGGCTCAGTATACCATCCTCCCTCAAATCTTCCTTGCATTTCCCATACTTAACACTTTTGAACAAATGTATTTATTTTAGTTTCTATTTTCTCTGTGAAAGAGATAATTTTCATCTACTTTGTTCACTAGTGAATCCCTAGCACACAGAACAGGCCTGGCATGGGGCATAAGGACTCAAATATCTATTAAAGAAATGATTCTTTACATCATATTAGTTCATTTGATTGCTATTCATTTGTAAAGACTCATTTATATATATTACTTTTGAAGGTTGTCGTTTTAAAGTTGTCAATTTTTAGAACATGCTCAGAGGATGCAACTGTACCTGCCCCCAAACCATTTTAGTTTTGCAGATGCACAATTAGCCAAACTATCTAAGACATGTTTGGTGAATGAATGAGTGTTAAACCTGTGCTAAATGACTTCTACGGGGAAAGAAGGAAGAGGCAGAATTTCTTTTTATCTACCATCTTCTGAGAGCCAGGCACTGGCAAACAACTTTTTACAAATGAAAATCTGAGATTCTAAAAAATTACATGACTTATGCAGGTTACAGAGCTAGTCAAAGGAAGAGTCATGATGCAGACTCATTATTTCCAACCCCACAGCCTATGATTTACAGCAATGCACTGTAGTATCTTCAAACTATAATTCTATAGGGATGATTGTTGTAGATAACATGTGTGTTGGATGCTGTGATGTGCCATGGAAATAACCTCCTTCAAGACTAAGGGACTCATTTTCCCAGGTGTTGGGATTGCTGGTTACTGTCAAATCTCTAGTGATAGTTGTCCTCCACTGAAGGGAACTTCCTCACTCACGTTCCACTCCCCAACACTAGGCCGTATTTAATGACTCTTCAATGTGGGGTTCAAAGACATGGTCTCTTCCCTCATATGGAATAACTCTGCAGGGCCATTCCAGTTCCAGAGCTCCAACTGGCTGAGGCCTCTGCTGTGATTACATCAGATCCCATCTCCATTCTATGCTCAGTTCAAGAACAATCACTCCCCTACTTCCTAAAAAAGCTTCTGCTATACAAGTCTGAGCCCCAGAGTCTGTTTACAGGGAAACTGATCAAAGTCAATGTATTAGAAATTGTTGTTGAGTTCAAAGATTTGCGATTAACAGCACCAGTGGGCTATTCCTTAAATACAGTCCCAGACACTAGGCAGTGTTGAGAACTCATAGTTCCCCAACGTTTTAAGCACACTATCTTAACTTCCAGAGGCACTTTGGCAAAAGTGACTATGACTTACAAGTTCTCCCCTGTGAGATCACTTGTTTCCTTGACTACCTTGGTAGTACATCACAAGTTTGACAGTCAGTACAGCAAGTAAGAAACTGTCTTTGAAAACTCCTCCATTCAATAAATAAAACATACAATGAGCTAAGCATTCTGCCACATAATAAGAAAGTCAGAGATACATAAACCTGGTTCCCTCTTCAAATAACTCTTGGTTTAGAAGATAATTCTCTAGTTTCTGTGCATCAGAACCACCTAAGAAGTAGGTATTAAAGGTTGCCATGCTTGGCTTGAAATGAGACTCAGGAATAATTTCTGCTTGATTCTAACATTTAGATATAGGTAATTCATGAATGACTTTAGAGAAATACAAATCCTGAAGATGATGTAAAGCATGCATTGCTTGACCTAACTTTACTGAGCACCAGATACTGTATTAAGCTCTGTGGAGAATTTAAAAAAATAAAAAATACATGGAGTATAGGCCATGCCATTGATTATAATCCATAGTGCAGAGACACGTTCTCTTAACAGATGGATGACAATAGTCTGATTAATCCATATACTTTACTAAAAAAATTTACATCAGATTCTATGTTAAACTCTAAGGACCAAAGAAGGCCAAGGAAGCACAAAGATTAAAATACATGGTACCTGTGCTTCAACAAGTTTGATTAGAACTAGGTAAGAATCATTAATTGCTGTCTTTACTTTTTTACCTATCATTGTATGAATTCATTCTTTCATGCATTCAACAAATATTTACTAAATACCTACTTAAGGGAAATGGACTAACACAATAACATGGAAATGTGTGGTAAGTCCTAGGGAAGTGCCAATATCTTTAGACTTTGGGAAGGTTGACCCCTTAGCTGCTACATGTTTTTTGATGTATAAGTCTTGCTTACTTAAAATACTTTCTATGGCAATGAACATGTAATCATTTTGAGGTGGCGATCACTGTTCAGATATTTATAATTAGGCAACCCTAATTCATTTTAGTTCACGTATCTGGAGGTAGTGGTCAGTGGTAAGTGTTCTTTCTGGTTTGTCTGACTCAAATGAATCATTTTAGAATTCGGAGAATTTCATAATCACTAGTCTGACTGGCCCGCACTAGCAGTTTTCTGGATTTCTAGGAAAATCTCTGGTATGTGTCATGGGGAAGAAATGTTCCAACAAGGAAAAGGGGTAAACGAAGAATCATAATCATTTAGAAGGAATTCCCCAAGAAGGAGAGATTTGTGTGGTGTAAGTGGGAATTGCACAATGCGGTTGCAGGAAATACCTGATATATGACAGGTGGGGCTGCCTGCCCTCTCTCCCTCACCCTACCCGCACCCCCACCCCCAGGCAGACAGCACGAATCAATCCCAGCTCTCTTTCTTATAGAGCAGAGTTGGAATGGCATTACTTCTTCCACCAAATGTATTCACAGTCTAGCAGTGGAAACAATGATTTACTCTCTCTAGACAGCATGTTACTGTTCTCTCTACTAGATTGCCTACCAATTATTACCAACACCTCTGTGTGCCTGTGAAGATCAAGGAGGGGAGGAGATACATGAATCAGCATCAAATAAAAGAAAGTGAGCAGAGTCTGAACTGCTCACAAATAACAGGACTTTACTTGACATGGATCCTGCCCCCCTCCACCCCGTGCTCTCTGCTCTCCTGACACTCTGCCCACCTGCAATCTGCTATTTGGTCTTTATCATTTTCTTAAATGTCCTTTTAACTTATCGCTTAGTGATGTAATGAATGATATTGCCTGGGTCAGCTTCTCTCTACCCTCCTCACTTCCTTATATACCACATAACAAATCCCAAACTATTTATCACTTGAGTGTATGATTTGCTCAAACTCATTCTTGAGCTTCTGTACCCCTTGCTCTGGGAGTTTCTGTGTGATGACACCAGTCTGGGTTCTGCAGTGTTTTCCCACAGTCTCCCTTCAGACCCTTATCTTGGGACTAACTTCGGTGGTACCCCCATCTTCATTCTTTTTATAGCACCTCACACAATGTAGATGCACAAAACTTTTGAACTGGTGAATACAGAAGCAGGCTATTGTTTCAGATAAGGGCAAACACAATGGTTATAACTCCCTTGTTTTTTTATGAAATTCTTTTCAAGTATCTCCTGCTTCACTCCACATTTTATATAATACACACTTTATATAATAAGATTACATATTTTGTTTCATGAAGTGAAGAGCAATTTAAGAGAAACTCCTGCAAATAAGGGAAGTTTGGTTATTTGTTGATACCCTTTATATTTTTAAAAACTTTTTTCTTAATAATTTTTTTATTAAATCATAATTGTGTACATTCATTCATTTATAGGGTACAATGTGCTGTTTTATATACAATTTGGAATGCTTACATCAAACTGGTTAACATAGCCTTTGTCTCACTTACTTAATTGTTGTTTTAAGACATATATACTCCACTCTTAATAGATTTTATTAAGTGACTTCTATATACCAGAAAATGCAAAAATCAAGAAGAAAATGGCATTACTTCTTCCACCAAATGCATTCACAGTCTAGCAGTGGAAACTGATGTAACAAATTGACTGAACACAGAATAGGTGTTATTCATTTGTCCATATTAATTAAATGTCTACTATCTTAGTCTGTTCAGGCCTCTCTAACAAGTATCCTAAACTAGGTCATTAATAATCAAAAGAATTCATTGCTCATGGTTCCAGAGGCTTGGATGTCCAAGATGGAGGCACAAGCAAATTCAGTTTCTGGTGAGGACTTGCTCATCATAAATAGTGAGTTTTGTGTCCTTGGCAGAAGGGCAAGATAGGTCCTTGCAACTTCTTTTATTAGACCATTAATCCCATGCATTGCAGCAGAGCCCTCACAACTTAATTACTTCCCCCACACTCTACCCTTAGTACTATATCACATTGCATATTAGGTGCCAACATATGAGTTTGGGGGGACACCAAACACTCAGATCATAGCACCTCCTATGTGCCATTGTTCTAGACAATGGGGCTTAAAGTTGAGCAAAATAACGAAGCCCCACACTCAATGAACTTTTATTACAGATGTATAAATGAGGAAAATATAAATACCATGAAATATGCAGGGGGAAGGGCCTCATGATGCCTTGGGTGAGGATTCAGAGATGACTTCTACAAAGAGGTGAGTTTTTGCTGGACTGAGTGAATAAAATGCGGTGTTAACTTTGAAGAAGGAAGAAATACTTGTTTAATTACAGAATATATAATACATGATAGACCTGGGTGTAGGAGCTGAGGTTTTGGTGTGAAATAGGTGGTTCCATAAACATATCATTTCTGGTTTGTAGACAGTAGCTCCAAGTTATAATCTAGAGCTTTGGGAGGCTAAGGTTGGAGGATCTCATGAGGCCAGAAGTTCAATACCAGCCTTGTCAATATAGCAAAATCCCATCAAAATAAAAAATAAAATAAAATAAAAAATGAGTTGGCCATGATGGTCTGCACCTGTAATTCTAGCTAGTTGGATTGCTGGGGTGGGTAGATAGCTTGAGACAAACCCAGAGGTTTGATGCTGCAGTATGCTATTGCCTGGGCAACAGAGAGAGACCCTGCCTCTAAAACAACAACACAATAATAAAGTCATTTCTATAAAAATAATTCAAATCTAGAAATGAATACTCAGTTAAGAGTCGTTTCTATCAAGAAGTGTTCTAGTGCAAAAGGGAGGTGAGGCACAATACAGTGATGGGAACAGAAGCTGAGGATGCCCAGAGTTAAATCTTTGAAACTTATACCTTCTTCTCCTACCACCTCCCTCTGGAATCCCTACTGGTCCCTTGGTTCCCACTTCTGAAAACTTATATTCTTCTTGGGAGTTCTATGTTTCCTGGTGTATCTGTTTCTTTTGCTGGGTGCTCCACCTTGGCCTCTTCCCAAGTACCTCCTGCAAATGTTTATTTTTATAAATGTTGTATACACAGGGCAGGAGATAGAGAAAAGGGTGAGCCAGAGTCATGTACGAAAGCACTTTGGCACTCTGCTCTGGAAATCATTTCCGCAGGAGGCTGCCCTGGACAGAGTGCACTTACTCTCAGACCTCCCATCCCCACTTCCAAGCAGATGTCATTGCAGTTTTTATTTACAGTCAGAAGCTCCATGGAGTTGTGAGCCAAAAGGCTTCTTTCCTAAAAAGCTAGTAGTGACCTCCAGCATTCTGCTCTTACTTTTAACAGGAACACTTCGCTATTTGCTTCAATCAAATAACCAGGCACCTGGGCCAGAAGAGTAATTGAAAACTGAATTCATTCTCCTCAGTAGACATTTAATGGACACCTACTTGTGCAAATCCTATCCCACTGAGGGCACAAGACATAGGATACTGAAAGGGCAAGAGAGATCAGCTTTTTTTGAGGATATTGCTGTGATTTACATACATACATCACAGAATCCTAATGAAATAGGTATCACACCATTTAACAGATTGAAAAAGGAAGGAAGAAACTAAGACAGGAGGGAAGAGAGGGAGGAAGCATAGAAGGGAGGATGGAAAGAAAGAACGGTGGAAGGCAAGGAAATCTGAGATTCTGTAACTTAGACAGAATCTATGGCTAATGAATAGGCTCTCCATCCATTTTCTCCCCATCACCTTTCAACTGCATTTTCACTTATACTTTCTCCCAAAATTGTTCTTATCAAGGTTGTTATTGACACCACCATGGCTAAATCCAATAATGAATTCCAAGTACTCATCTTGGTTCACTGATTAGCAATATAGAATATAACTGATTACTCCCTTGTCTTTGAAACATCTTCTTTACTGCATCCAGGACACCACACACAAGCTGTTGGCTTTCCTGGCTCCTCATTGCCAGCTCTTTCTCACACTCCTTAGCTGGTTCTTCTTCTCAACACTACGACTTGATATCAGAGTAGCTCAGAATGTAATCCCTGGACGCTGTCTTTTCTTTGTCTTCATTCACTACTTTGGGGATCTTATTCCCTCTTGTTGGTTTAGATGCTACCTGTGCACAAATAGCTCTATTTTATCTCCATTCTGGACCAATCCTCTAAGCTTTACCATGGTATATACTACAGCATTCTTAAATGTCTCAAACTTATTGTTCTCAAAATTAAAGTTTCCATCTTTTCCCATCAAACCTGTTCTTCTGGTGGTCTCTGCAGACTCAGTTCAAGGCAACTCCATCTTCCTTGTCACTTAGAGTGAAAAGTCTCTTTGGCTCACACCTCACACAGTCTGATGCCAAAGCAGACCCTGGATCCAGCTACACCTCACCATCTGCCCTGTTACCAGTCCTGTGTAAGCGTCCATCCTCTCTCATCCAGGACTACACAGGACTGGTAACGGGGCAGATGGCAAGGTGTAGCTGGACCCAGGGTGTATTTTGGAAGTAACACAAACCAATTCTCCATTAGATTTTGGGGTGTGGCCCAAAGAGACTGGTAGACTTTCATACATACATGCATTTTATATACATATAATACACATACATGCAGAAACCAGTTGCCCTTGTTAGCCTGGTCTTAACTCAGTGACCAAACTGATCTGGATAAATCTGTCAGGCCTGTCCGATCGCATCTCCCCTGCACTCAGAAGTCTCCTAAGCCTTCTCATTTCACTCAGAGTAAAACCCAAAGGCGTTAAAATAATTGATGGAGTCCTACACCATTTGGCTTCCTGTTCCCTCCCTGAACTGATCCCCACCTCCAACCTCTGCTCTGCCATATTGCTCTGTTCACATTGGCCTCCATGCTGTTCCCTCTGCCTGCCATCCTGTCAGACACCTACACAGCTGATTTCCCCTCCTCCTTCCAGTCTTCACCCACATGAGACTTCCTCAGCACAGACCCAGCACCACTGCTCCAGTATTCATTCTTTTTGTCTCACTGTCTTGCTTTATTTTTTGCCATAACATTTGCCTCCATTGAATAGTCTGTATATCTTATTTGTTTTCTTTATTCCCACTCTCTTATCACACTAGAAATTAAGCTCCTCAAGGGCAGGGCTTTCTTCTGGTTCTTGCACTGATAGACATAAACATATAAGATATGTATATAACATAATACCATGTAGATAATAAATATTAATTAAAAGATAATTATTGTGACACACACATTTCGCAATGCTGTAGAGAAGCCTAGTTCATATATCGTGCCTTTACTTAATAGTTATTAAGTAAATATCCAAACAAGAAAGGAAAAGGGAGGGATCACTAAGGTTTGGCAAAGACAAGGATGGCTTCACGAAGAAAAACAAAAATATTTCTTGGGCACTTACTTGGGTACTTACTGTGTGCCACACACTATGATAAGTTATCTTCTAGTCATTGTCTCATTGAATCCTTTTAACAACCCTACATAGTAAGTTCATGAAACTTACTGTGTCCATTTTAGAAACTAGAAATCAAAAATAACTCACTTACTCAAAATCAGTGCAACAATTTGTGTTACAATCCCAGAAACAAACTCTTTTGCTCTCTGGTTGCCAACCATGGAAGATAATTGTAGAAATCTCTCTTAGGGATGGAACTACCCTACTTGAATTAAAGGGAGAAAAATATCAAAGGAAGTCACATAAAAGAACAGCAAAGTGTTTATCAATTTTTTATTTATTCAATAACCACTACTATTAGCTCCTCAAAGTAATTCTATTATACTGTGTTCTGTATCCACAGGAGAGAAAAATGAAACATTTCCTGCTCTCAATGAGCTCACAATCTACAACAGCTGATGTTACTGTAGAAGTATAAATGTTTTAATAGCTTTGTGCTTTAGGAGCATAGATGAGGGAGCAATTGTGTTCCATCAGGGGTGGAGTAAGACAAGGAAAATGTCAGCAACATAGCATCTAAACATCTCCCTACAGGACGAATTAAGATTTTGCTACATGACAGAAGCACATTCTAGGCAGAAGCTGCAGCCACAGCAAAGGGTGGAGGCACAGCAGCACGGGATATACTCAGGAGAGAAAGCCTGGAAGGTACAATAAGGAGGAGATGAAGATGGGTCTGGGACTTTGTCTTAAGGGTGGTAAAAAGCCATTGCCAAGTTGAAGCTGGATTATAGCCTGGTCAGATTTGTGCTTCATTACCATCACTTTAAAGTTACCAGTCAGGGTGGATGGCAAGGGATGAGAAAGGGGGAAGGATGCTGAGTGATGATGAAACCAACACACAGGGGAAGTGAGGATGATGACTCAGGTGTGTATATTAGAGAATTAGGCAGTTCTCAATTATTGCTGTTCAGTAAATTACATCGGGAGCTTTCAATGACTCTGGTACCCAGGACACACCCTAAGCTAATTAAATTAGAATTTCAGGGCGCAATAGTTTGTAAAGCTCCACAGGTGATTCTGATATGTAGCCAAGTCTGAGAAACCCGAGTTTATGAATTACCAGGTCTGGATGATTCATTGCATGTGACTGGGAAGGAAGAAGGAAGATTTATATTTTCCAGCTTATAACATGGGGAAAAGTTTTTGGTTAAATATCTTTTTTAAAATCAGAAATTTAGTTTCTTATATTTTAAAGAAGCAGTATAATTAATCAGAATATGCACTTAAACGATTTACCCAGTTTTGCCATCTTAATGGTAGCTTGTTTTTGCCAGCAGTGAAGACGCCTGGAGAGCAAATGATGATAAAATTGTAAAAGGGATTTTCCACAGATTATGGAGAAGTGGATTTTTTTTTTACCTTTCAAGAAGGGGTCCAAACCCTGGAAGAAGTGGCGGTCCACTGGTACCAGGTCTGGTGAATACAGTGGATAACAGAGAGTTTCAAGTTCAGCTCTGTGTGTAGTTTGAGCAGCGCTGTTTATTTGATGTGTGGTCGAGTATCGTCTTGTAAGAGAATTGGCCTGGTTATATTGACCAGGCTCAGCTGTGTAATTGCAAGCGTCCTCATCATTTCATCCAATTAGTTCTAGGAGGCATCCAATGTAATCGATTGACCAGTTTTCATGAAGTGGGTAATATCAGCATTGAAGCACCAAACGGACACCATTAGCTTTTTTGATAAACAGACACTTTGGGTCTGGGTTTCAGCATTTGCTTTTTATCCACACATTGTGCTTAATGCTTGCAATTGTCAAAAAGAAACCATTTTTTATCACACATCACAGGGCAGTGTTGAAATGGTTTACTTTTAAGTAGTGACAATGATGTCAAACTTCAAGAGCTCATCTACCTCATTCATGCAGAACGCTCCCATCCATCTTGTCTACCTTGCCAATTTGTTTCAAATGGGCCCATATTGTTGGTATAGTAATGTCAAACCTTGCTGCTAGTTCATGCGTAAGTTGAGATGGATTCCCTTCCACTGTGGCTTTCAGTCCAGGTCTCAGGTCACCCCTGCAGCTCACTTTCAAGACTAAAATTGCCAGAACACCACTTCTCAAACAGTCCACATGCTGTGGGTTCATTAGCCATATTCCCCAACACTTCATCGGTATTTTGAGCTATCTGTCCTGTGTGGGTTCCACGACAGAGCTCACGTTTGAAAATAACACAATTTTTTTCTTATCTACGCTTTCACAAAAATTGCTCTAAAATTTTTTTGAAAAATAATCACAAACCAAAACACGTGTTTAAAAGAATGAGGATGTACCTTCATAATAAAAGCGAAACAAAAGGGGCAAAGTGAAATGTCACAGACATCAACTCTCAGACTTTCTCTCTCAGGAAATCAGATATTTCATACTTAATAACCTATATGCTAGGCATAAGGAAGAGCAGGTCTGGGAAACAGAAGATCTCAGTAACTGCTCGTATCACCATGACATTTTATTAAGTTTCATCTAAAACTACAGCAATGATATTCAGACAAAACGCCTAGTGACCCAGATCTATCAAGAGTGAAGGTTTAGATCACTCAATCAAGTAAATAACCATAACCAGCTAAGCTAGTTGCTGAAGGCAAAAGGTATAAGGGATGGACAGTGGAACAAATCAGTTATAAATACCAACTGTAAACATGCTACTAGTGACAGAAAACAAAACTAAAGCTATCATAACATCTCCTTATATATTTTATAAACACATTTGTGTGTATATATATACTCTATATTTATATATACATGTGTATATATATAGTTAATAGGTATCATTTGCGTATGAAATGTGTACTGTCTGCATATATGTATTTGTACCAGATACATATAATTAGCATATGGTGAAAACACCTAACGCTTTCCCAGCAGAGGATGCAAAGCCCTTTGATGATTTCAATTTCTCAATATCTCATAACTTCTTCTGATGTAAACTTGACAACATTTAACTAGTATAATATAAAATCATAATATCTTATGTTACAAGATAATTCTTTTTATTTTTACCTTTTTTATTAAGAATACTGCAGGGGTACACACATTTTGGTTATATAATTTGCTTTTGTACAAATTGAGTCAAAGCTAATGTGCCCTTCACCCAGATAACGTGCATTACGCCCATACCTGTCTCCTTGTCCCCCTCCCACCTTCTTGATTTCCATTGGGTTTTACATGTAAGTGTTGATTGACTTGTTCCAATTAAATGTGGAGTACATGGATATTTGTTTTTCAATTCTTGGGAAACTTCACTGAGAATAATGGTTTCCAGTTCCATCAGGGTTGTTTCAAAAGATACTAGATTGCCATTTTTTATGGCTGAATAATACTCCATGTGATACATACCCCACTTTACTTTCTTTTTTTTTTGGGGGGGGGGACAAAGTCTCAAGCTGTCACCTTTGGTAGAATGCGATGGTGTCATAGCTCACAGCAGCCTCCAACTCTTGGGCTCAAGAAATACTCTTATCTCAGTTTTTTCTGTTTTTAATAGAGAAGGGGTCTTATTCTTGCTAAGGCTGTTCTCCAACTCATGAACTCCAGTAATCCACCTGCCTCAGCCTCCCATGTGCTGGGATTACAGGCATGAGCCACCACACCTGGCATACATAGCCCACATTTTATTAATCCACTCACATTAACAGACACTTGAGTTGTTTCTACATCTTTGTGATTGTGAATTATGCTGCTGTAAACATTCGAGTGCAAGTGTTATTTTTATAAATTATCTTTTTTTCCTTTGGGTAAATATCTGATCATGGGATTGCTGAACCAAATGGTAGGTCTACTTTTAGTTCTTTGAGATATCATCATTCTACTTTCTGTAGAGGTAGTTTACAGTCTCACCAGCTCTCACAGAGTTACTTTTTCTCTACCTCCACCTCAGCATCTGTCATCTCGGGACTTTATGATAAGAGCCATTCTCACTGAATTTAGATAATATTTCAATGTACTTCAATATCTTTGCACTAGCATCAGAGTGGTTACAACTTGCACTTGATGTGTCACCTAACAGACAAATGACATACTCCTCAGCTAGAAATAATGGTAAATTAACCTTACAAATTCCCTCTAAGGATTAAATGGGATAATGTACTTAAAACACATCACATGCTACTAGAAACATAACGAATGCTCAGATTTTTCATTAATTGTTTATACCTATAGGCAAGAACAAGTCTCTAGGAAAAAAGCTAACTTTCAGACAAGGCATATTTAGTTAGTTCTCAGCGTGTTGAGTTTAGAGTATCTGTAGGATATCAAGTAGTCATTTGGAAATAATGCTTGGATGCTCAAGAGGTAGTTCAGAGCTATAGGTGCAAATTTGTTGCCAATGTTATTTTTCAAATCATATTAATAATTCAGATCATTCAGAGAAAGAGTATATAGTGAGACGAGTGGGAGAAAGAATGGTGGAACACTTACATGCAAATCTTTCTAGGACAAAATCGCCTTTTCCATACTGTGGACATAGCCCTGAGTCGTATTTTAGGGCATACTTGTGGAAGAAACTAAATGTGATGAGGCAGGTAAAACACAGTAAGAATGTGAGGCCTCCAAAGTGCAGGAAGCCAAAAGATAAGAAAGGGAAATCGTTTTCTAAAGAATGGTTTGTTAAGGAATTCCAAATTTGAGGAAATTATAGATTTCATTAGGTATATAAGATATCTCAATTTGGTCCTTAGCATTCCCATTGGTATAATGAGCCCTCCAAATTAAAGAGGATTTACATAAATATTAATTCATTGTCCTACTTTAAATATGAGCTTCCTAGTATAGAAAACAAAGAGGGAAATGCAATCAGTTACAATATTCAAAGACATTCTCAGGAGGAAACGGTTATTTACTGTTTCTTTGTTTTCTGGATTTTGGTGCCCAGGCTGAAATACAGCTCACTGTAGCCTTGAGATCATAGGCTCAAGTTCATATCCTCCTACTTCAGCCTCCTGAGTAGCTGGTGCATGCCACAAGGGATGGCTAATTTTTTTTTTAAACTTTTTTGCAAAGGCAGTCTTGCTATGTTGCCAAGGCCAATCTCAAACTCCTGGTCTCAAAGGATCCTCCTATTTCAGCCTTTCCAAGTGCTGGGCTTACAAGCACGAGTCCCTAAGCCTTACCTGTATTTGCTGGTTTTAGGGCTAGGTACTTATTTCTTTCCTGGGTTCTAACTTAAAAACAAAATTGTGAAATAATGGCTAGTACCTTTAACATCTCTAAAATGTTTTTTTAAATGAATTTTATGAGGCTGCTTCTCATAAAGTCTTTCTGTTTACGTTACTCCATAAATGCATATTTACTAGGGACCCAGATAATGACATTGTGTCTAATGTCACCATAATAATGAAGTCATTTAGTGAGCATTTGTTATGTGCAAGGTGCTTTATTTTACATTGTTTTGTACATATCTAGAAGAAACAAGAGGGAAAGTATTATCCATGTTTTCTATATGGAAAATCTGAAGTTCCATGGGGCTAAGTGGCCTCTCAAGGTCAAACCAGCAGTAAGTAAATAGGATGGCAAGGATTTAAAACCAAGTCTACTCACCTCCAAGGCTGGGAAGCTGCTCTGCTCTGGAGCTTAACTTACTGTTTTGTCAGTAGGGTTTCCAATGTGAATGATTAAGGCAGAAATCATCTGATTTTATTGATGAGGAAAAAGAGGCTCTGAGAGATGAAATGAATTTCCTTGATTCCCATGAGTCTGTTGATGCCAGGGACCATATGTTGAGCACCTTCCAGCTACAATCTTACTCTGTTCCCACCGCCTATGAACAGAAGATATTTTCAGAGAAGCATAGAAAGTGGCAGACAGATGGTGTAGTTATTGATATAACTTCTGACTCCTATGCCATCAAAAAAGATACTACTTTCTAGTTATTCTTTTTGCACAAAACACCGGTTTTGAGGCAAGATGTTGGCCAGTGAGGGAAGCCTTTGAGTGGAAGATTCTTGACCCAGCCCATCTGCTTCAGTAACACACAGTTAGGGCACTCTCTCTCCAGGGGAGTGTGGTCAAGAGAGTTGTCCTGAATTGGTTTCTCCTAGACTTCACAATTTATGCTCTCTTTCCCTCTTTGGTTATGAGGAAAATCTTTGTTACACTTCAAACAGCAGAGCCCTGCTGAATACTATGCCCTCATCAATTTCCATTGAAATGCCAGCTAAACGATCCTATATATAAAGATAGTGAGTTAATAAATGAACACCCCTTTAAAGAATTTTCTTTTAACTAATGCAGGGAATTGGAATGACCACCTTAAAAGGAGAAGAAATTATAAAATATAGCTGAAATGGAGCATATTGTTTAGACCTAAGGGACTGTGGACAGCCTGGCTTCAAATCAGAGCCCTGCTGTTTACCAGCCCTGTGCCTTAGGATAAGTCCCATCCTGGCCGAAGCCCAGTATTTTTTCCTAATAAGGGCAAATTTATCGCACTATTTCCTATGTTGAGAGTGTTTGGGGGTGGGGGGAAGGGATGAGTGTGTGTCCATGTGGAGAAATGCCTATAAGCTAATTCTTTTCAATTCTCTCTAGCCCTCATTTACCTAGTGGGAACAGGGAACAGGGTCTTTGTAGTTCGACACCGTTCCTTTCCTCTTTGGAATATTTCTTTCTTCAGAGAAGGCTGCACTGTGGTATGTCCTCTGTCATTCCAAAACCAGGCATCAAAGGGCCTTTTCAGGCATGCCAGAGAGACCTAGGGATGTCCAAAGTTCCTGTGACCAGCTGGGCACGTCCAGCTAATTTCAGAAGTCCACTGTTTGCATACATCTCTATCAGTAATAAAGTCGTTATTTAGCTTTCTATCCACCCACTCCTTTATGTAACTTGGTTACATGAGCTCAGACCTTGAGAGGTTCCCTGAAATCTCGACAAGGTTTAAATAAAATAATGTAGATCAAGTAATTAACACAGTGCCCATAGTTCTGTTTAGGGACGTACTTTTCAGCGTTCTTCCTTCCAATGTGGATTTTACACACCACTCTAATTGACATTTGTCTCTCTTCGAAATCTAAACCTTTACTGTACGGCATCCTTCCTTTGAGTTCTAGGCAATCTTTCCCCTGCATACGTGTCTAAAAACTGGCTCTTTTCCTGCAATGAAATCCTTTCATATCTGCCTTCTTGTCTCCCTCTGGCTGACATTGCTCTGGTCCAGGGCATCATCACTGTCCTACTGCTTACATCTGTCCCTTATCTCTATTCCCACAGAATTGCCCAGGTTCAAGGCATTTTCACCTCCCATCTGAACTAGATGCTCTGATGCTATCTCTTGCCAATGCATCGTGCACAGTGTAGCACATAGGATCCTACCCAAAACCAACATTGGCAACAAGCCTGACCCTTACTTTAACTCTTCAGTGTTGCTCCATGGAGCACGTCCCACTGACTGTGTAGAGCAAGTCTTTCCTGTTCCAGTCTTGTGTACCCCTTTCGAGTCACCTATTGACATTCTTTTCATATTTTGCACTTTCTTCTACTCACATGAAGCTCTTCTGCCTCCTTTAAGTGGCATACATCTTCCTCAACTCCAACTTAGTAAACGTGCTGGTCCCTGCACCTCACCGTACCCCATTCCCAATGCGCCTCATCCCTGATATTTCCTCCTTATCCTTCAGCTGTAAATTAGCTGCCATGTACGTCACCTCCACAGGACATCTCTCTTGAATGCTCCTCAGATAAGTGTCTTTCCTATGTGCTTCCATTTCATGCTGCACAGACACTCTCTCCTATATCCATATTTTTATCCCCTTGTTACATTACCATATTATCCACTCCCTTACAGCAAGGATTGTGTCTTATTCATCATTGTGTCCTTTGTCTCTAGCTCCAATATATGTGTTAAATACGTGAAGTAATAAACAAACGGGCAGATGAGAGAAATCTGAGTTGGAATCATACAAATTAAATCCTGTGCCACTGTTGTTTTCCTTGTTTCCAGGGTTCTTGGAAATTTGAAACATAAAACAGCAAACACAAAGAGGGGATTACTGTTTGCACTAAACGTCACTAATATTAGTGATTCTCGTTATCATTCACTTGCTTCCTGAAGACAGAATAGCCATACACTCAGCAGATGTGCTGTAAGCGTGTTACACATCTGTCTAGAAGTATTAGAGCTGGATGAATTGATGCTTCATTAATGGCCCCCCCTATAAAATACCATAAGCATTTTAGATAACAGAAAAGAAGCCCCTTTGCCCTTGAATGCACTTTGATGTTCACAGAAGTGTTAAGAGTTTCTGAAAAGCAAGGGGAAAGTAATCTTCAAAGTTTCATATAACAAGAAGATTGAAATATGCAAACTTCACCTAATTAACAACACTGTACAGTTTTAAGTCTTCTGAAGACCCTTGATAAATATTAATTGAATTGAATGTGAATTGAATTAAGCAGAAAACCTATCAATAACTCTTATTTTTTTCCTCAGAGGAATTTAAGGAGATTTAACAGCTGCTTATTGCCCTAAGACAATGAAAGTTTCAAGATAGCAGCTGTGAAAAGAGGGAGAAAGGTGAGAGGGGAAAGATAAGAGGTTAGAATCAACCAGATCGCAGTTCAGATCCCAATTGTTCCATTAAATATGTGTGTATAGTCAGACAATTTATTCAAATGAGCCTTGATTAGCTTGTATCTAAACTAGAGATACTGATACTTGAATAGTGCAGGTTTATTAGTGAGAGTAAATTATACATGAATTTCTAACTCTAAATTAGAATCCACATTAAAGAAACTTCTCATCTATCCACACATGTCATGGTGATATTTTGCCAGGTCAACATTTTTGGACTTATCCATCTCTTGAATAACTTTATGGTTTTATGGTTGGCATAGAAAGTTTATTGCTCTGTCTCACTCTCTCTCTCTCTCTGTCCACACTTCTTAAGTACATTTTTTTACAAATAAATAATTATCCCTTCTTAGATTCATCTTTCTGGGCTAATGTCAGAGAATCCATTGTTCGATACCACTTTGAGGACTCTATTTCTACCTCCTAACTTCTCTAGGTTTCTGAGAATACTGGTTATACAAGAAATCTAATTCTATGTCTGGACTAAAGGAAATCCCTAGGGTTGGAGACTTCTAGTGCTAAAATCATTATTATCCCAGGCAGTCTTAGATGTATTGATCACCTTTCTCCAAGTTTGGGACAAATTGAGAAATAGACTCAAGAATCTCATAGGAAAAATGAGAGTCCCATCCCACCCTCCCCTTGGAGCTTATGATTATCTTAGACAACAACTAAGAAAAGTGAGCTCTTCCTAAAGATAGTTACTTCAAAAGAGGGTTGGCTACTAAAGCAAAGGGAAATAGTAATCTTCAATCCCCTAACATTTTTTGAAAAATTGGGCTTATTGGAAGTCAGACTCTAATGTCATTAATTGGGGACAACAGATAAGAGGTTAAATGAATAAGAGAAGAGAAGAGGGGGTGGCCTGTTCTCTCCTAGAAGCCCCTGCCTGAGTCTATGAGGAACCAGAAAGTGAATCTCCTAATTTGGGATGTTAGAATTCTTCAAAGTTCCTTCCAGAAATTATGTCACATAGGGAGGTATGGTGGGTAGGGAGGTCAGCACTGATTCGGGGCACTTGGGACTGAACTTAAATTGTGATTTCCCTGGCTCACCACTGTGTGACCTCAGGAAAAGTACTTTCTCAAAGTCTTAGTTGTTTGGGGAATTTAATGCATAAACTATTTCAAAGAGCTTTGCAAATTACTGCATGAATATGTTGGTCCACATTGTTTAAGCAGTAAACAACCAGGGGTAATATTTTACACACATGCACACACACTCTGGGGACATTGGCAATGACTAGGACGATTTGAAATTGTTACACTATGGGGAAAAGAGGGTGTTATCAGCATCTAGAAGGCCCAGGCCAGAGATGCTGCTCAGACATCTTACAATGCACAGGGTGATCACTCTTCACCCACAGAAAAGAGTGATCTGGTGCCAAATTTTAATTATGTGGGACTGATAAACCATTTTAAAATTTGTATTTAAAGTTTAATATAATCCAAGTTTAAAGGTGATGTCCGAATAATAACATTCAAGGACACCCATCATTTTATTTTACATGCTCGTTCAATTGGATACATCTCCCGGTTTATTTATTTCTCTCCAGCTTTATTAAGATAAAATTGACAAGTAGAGTTTATATTTTAGATACTCAGCATCATGTTTTGATATACATTAAAACTATGAAAATGAAAATATATACCACCCCATATAGTTTGTGTGTATATGGTGAAAACAGTTAAGATCTACTCTCAGCAAATTTTAAATATAAAAAGACAATATTTAACTATAGTCACCATACTGTACATTATATGCCTGGAATTTATTCAAACTCAAAAACTGAAATTGTGTACACTTTTACCAACATCTCCCCATTTCTCCCGCCAATCCCAACTCCTAACAAGTATCATTCTATTCTTTGCTTCTCTGGGCTTTAATATTTTAGTTTTAAAAAAGACATACAATGAGGAAATGACACTCTCCAGTAAAAATTACTGGGAAACTGAATATCCACAATGTACATGCAGAAGAAAATTAGACCCTTATCTCACACTATGGACAAAAATCAACTCAAAATTGGATAAATATGTAAATATAAAACATGAAACTGTAAAATTATATGAAACTGAAAAAACATAAGAAAAACCTTGACATTGGTCTGGGTAATGATAACACACCAACAACAGAGGTAACAAAAGGAAACAATAGACAAAATTATGTCAAACAAAAAGCTACTGCACAACAAAGAAAACAAAAGTGTGAGGGGACAACCCACAAAATAGAAGAAAATATTTGCAAGCCATACATCTGGTAAAGGGATTAATACCTAAAATGTAAAAGTTACCCAAACAACTCAATAGCAAAAATACAAATAATCCAATTTTAAAAATGGGCAAAGGATCTGAATAGATATTTCTTAAGAGGACATACAGTTGCCCAATGGGAATATAAAACAATTCTCAACATAACTAATCATCAGAGAAATTCAAATTAAAACCACAAGAAGATCTCAACTCATACCTATTAGAATGGCTACCATTAAAAAGACTAAAGATACATGTTGGCAAGGCTGTAAGAAAAAGGGAGCCCTTGCACACTTTAATGGGAATGTAAACTTGTACAGCCATTATGGAAAATATGATACTCTGGTAGTTTTTCAGAAAATCAAAACCAAAACTATTATAGTATGATCCTGCATTCCTGCTTCTGGGTATACACCAGGAGGAATGAAATCAACATGTTGAATTCATGAATATATCTGTACTTTCATGTTCATTGCAACATTGTTCACAATGTACAAGATAAGGAATTGACATAAATATCCATGAATAAGTGAATGGAGAGACACAATGTGTTCTATAGACACAGTGGAATAAATTCATCCTTTAAGAAGTAAATCCTGCATTTGTAAACACATGGATAATCCTGGTTTCCTCAAATTCACCTATATCAGAGGTTAAAATGTTATGATACTTTGATTATGAATGATTTTTGAAAAGAATGTCTTTGTGTTTGTGTATAACCACACACATGTACATGTGTATTCAACATATGCTTTGAGTATCTTCTGGTTTTACCTGTAAATCAGAACACCCCTGTAAGGTAAGGAGAGCAGAAACAATTACCCCCATTTAACAGATGAGAAAACTGATGTCCATCTTGGGGTTTCATAACTTGACTAAAGCCACAAATTTACTATTAAATAGTGCAAGATTTTTTTTTCTGTTTTGGCTTTACAATTTAATATTTTTTTATATAGAGGCTGATACAGATATGCATTTGTGCTTATGTTTAGTACTTGTTTGGATTTAACATTGCATTAAAATTCATAAGAATTTGTTAAGCTTTTATAGTAAGTTTGGAGATACCCAAATGATACAATTCATGCCAACAAATTTTAAGAAACTAGTAGAAATATTTATTTAAAAATTGAGTGAATATAATGATAGTAAGGAAAAGTTGGTTGATTTCTAAATTACTAGAGTGAACAGGTGTTTGAATAAATTTTCTAGGAAAACGATGTCATCGCATGAAAGTTAAGTAAAAAGTTAATATAAATAATGATCTCTTTCCAACATAACATATGTTATATACTCAAACATGCATATATACAAATAAGTGTTATATTCTCAGTTGGATTTTAAATCCCTTGGAAGTAGTGACTCTTTCTCATATCACACTTAGGATGGTGCCTGGCTCATATATTTGTTTTTTAATTTAAAGAAATGGGGAAGGTAGGAGGGCAGTGAATTAATATATCAAAAAGACAACCTAGGTAACCAAAGAAGAACTACGTTGTTAGAGTGATAACTATATCTAAGATGTGTGGTAGGTTATGATTTTTGAACTGTCTTCTATGTTAATATAATCCTTCAAAATCAGTAGGACTCACTTTGCTGAATCAAATGTGTTTTCATATATGAATTAAAATTTTTGTCAACATGGAATGAAGAAGAGCAAACAAGTCAACCTGCATTTCAGCCCTTCCTCATTAGGATGGTCCCTAAGTCTGTTGAAACTTCATTCAGACAACCCCCAGCATGGTGAAGCAGATTCTGTCTCTCTGCTTCCCTTGTAGAGTAAAGATGCTGTGAAGAGCAAATAAAGACATGCCTGTAAAAGTTAAGCCATCCCAAACTGGCCCACCCTAACACAAGTACCAGCCAGTCAACAGTTCTCCAAGAACTTATGAACTCCACCACCAAGAACATAACCAACTGGGCAGAAAAGCAATTTTCAGCAAGCATCACAATCTTAAGAAGGAGAAGTACTAGAAAGAGGAGGATGGTAGGAAGGAAGGCATAGAATACAGAGTAAGTGAGGAAGAAACACCTCCAATTCTTTGACTCCTCAAATTTCTCCCTGTCCGTCATGCCCAAACATGACTTCTTTCCCACAGCTTAGATGCTGAATATCCATATTAAACGACTCCTTTACCAATAGAGCACTTTCA
The DNA here is from genome assembly GCA_963574575.1 of Galagoides demidoff. Lineage (NCBI taxonomy): Eukaryota > Metazoa > Chordata > Mammalia > Primates > Galagidae > Galagoides > Galagoides demidoff. Next base: position 43,798 of record CAUYQV010076707.1, read on the forward strand.
TTTCCTTTACTATGATTATTCACCAACCATTCACTTGATCTGCTTTATTCATGTTACAATCTGAACCCTGCCGGTAAAACCTGCAGGAGTAAGAAAATTGCCCAACCTTGTGGATCGGGACAACAACAAATTGATTTCAAGCCTCATTTGAACACTCAACAGTGACAGCAATTGTTGATGTTTGCCCTAAACCCTTCCCTCAAGCTTTCTCCTTCGCAGCCAGTTCATTGCATATAGTTGAGTCTGGAAGCTCTCCCAATTCTTTCTTGGCTTTCTACAAATAAACCAAACCCTCTTTCTTCCTAGAATCCAGGTCAGAACACTTCTTCCCTGTTCTCCCACAGGTCTTCAATGTAAGCTTCATCTCCATCCACCTTTCCTTTCTTCCTCCCATCACAGTAAATAGTTACGTCTCTTCCCATCTAAAGCTGACTCCTCTATCCATATTCTGGTAAACTTCAGTGGAATGCTGCCCTTTCATCTCTTATGTACCAATTGTGCATCCTGGCCCCAAGTCTCTTTCTCTCATGAACTCTTCCCATCAGTAGTACATAGATACTTGGCTCACCCACGTTCCGAAGTTCAGTTCTGGGAGACCTGAAGTTTCTCCCAGATTAACAAACAATAAACCAAACTAAATAGATATCCTCTTCTGGTTACTGCCATTTTTGTTTTCTATCCTTTGCAGCCCAAATTTTATAATGGTATCTCTACCCACAGGCTCTCACCTTTCATCCTGTTTTCAAATCAACACATTACTATCTGGGTTTCTCCCCCCACCCCACCTTGTATTCTTCATTCCAGTGTCACATGTCATTGTATAACATGCGATTCACGAATACCTGTTGAATGAATCAAACTTGTATTGCCCCACCTCTCCAATATCTTTAGCCAAGTTTATCAAAGACTTTGTTGTTGCTAAATTCAATAATTTTTTCTCATTTCCAATAGTGACTGCTGTCACCACATCTCTTCGTTTTCCTTTATTTTTTCCTGTAACAACTCTATTGAGACAGACTCCACATGCCTTTTTGAAGTGTACAGTTTAATAGTTCATAGCATATTCACAGAGTTGTGCAATGCTAGCCACTATCTAATTCCAGAACATTTATATCATGTCAAAGAAACTCTATACTCTGTAGCAGTCACTCCCAATTCTCCTCTTCCACCCAGTCAGTCCCTGGTAACCACTAATCTCTTTTCTGTCTCAATGGATTTGACTATTCAGGACATTTTATGTAAGTGAAGTCATTCAAAATGTGGTCTTTGTGACTCACTTCTTTCCCTTTATGTAACGTGTTATAGGTGTACTCATGGATCACACATCCTTATTTTCTGTGGCTGAATAATATTCCATTGTTTAGATATATCACATTTTGTTTAACCACCTATTGCTGGACAGTTGGATTACTTCTAATTTCTGGCTACTATGAATAATAATGTTATGAACATTCACGTACAAGTTTTTGTATGGAAGTAAATTTTCATTTTTCATGGGTATATACCTAAATCGGATATATATTTGCTGGGTCATATGGTATCTCTATGCCTGACATTTTGAAGGACTGCCAAACTGATCTCAAAAGTAGGTACACCATTTAACTTTCCACCATTTTCCCACTATTTCAATCTGTGTCAAACCTCTTACTACCTGTCTTTTTAAATTCTTGTCATCCTAGTGGGGGTGAAAGAGTGTCTCGTTGTAACGTTAATTTGCACTTTCCTCCGTGGTTGATGATGTTAAGCAAAATATAAAAAATAAAAGAAAATAAGCCAAGCATATTTTCTTGGGCTTATTGGCCATTTCTATATCTCTTTTACAGAAAAATACAGTAGAACCTCAATAGGTGACCACCTCCTTAAATTGACCTAATTTTCAGAAACCAGTCACATACCACAAGTATATACCAGCATACACATACCAGCACAACAGGCCTAGGTCCTTATGTTGACCACCTCCATGTGTTGACCAGTTTGTTACAATCCCTTGGGTTGTCAATTTACAGAAGTTCTACTGTATCTCTTTGAATATTTTGCCCAATGTTTAATTGTTATCCCTCTTTATTGTTGAATCATGGTAGTTTCTTAAATATTCCACAAATAAATTCTTTATAAAAGATATTATTTTCAAATATGTTCCCCAATTCTGTGTTTTTATTTTCTTGATGATCACCTTTGAAGCAATTTTTTAAAACTTCATAAACTTCACTTTACCTATTTGTTGTGTTTTTACTTATGTTTTTAGTGTCATATCTAAGAAACTTGTTAACCCCCCGTCATGAAGATTTATGACTATGTTTACTTATAAGAGTTTTGCAGTTTTATCTGTGATACTTAGGTCTGTGACCTATTTTATATTAACTTTTCAGTATGGTGCAAAGGAAGGGCCAAGTTCATTTTTTTCCAAAGTAGATACCAGTTTTTCCAGCACCATTTGTTAAAAAGACTATCTTTTCTTACTGATTTATCTGTGCAAACCTGTCAAAAATCAATTCACTATACATATAAAATTTTATTTCTCAATTCTTATTTTTGCCTCATCAAGGTATAGGCTATTCTTATACCAGTACATTTTCTTAAATACTGTATTTTTATTGAAAGTTATGAAGTCAAGAAGTGTGAGTTCTTCAACTTTGTTCTTCCTCCGGATTGTTTTGGTTATTCTTTGTCCCTGGAATTTCTCTGTGAATTTCAAGCTCATCACCTTGTCAATTTCCACACACACATTAAAAAAAAAAAGACAGCTAGAATTTGATAGGCATTGAATTGAATTTCTTTTCAATTTGGGGAATATTGCCATCTTAACAATATTAAATTTTCCAGTCTCTGAATGTGAGAAACATACCGGTAAAAGTGGGCAAAAGACATGAACAGAAGTTCTTTTTAAGAAATATAGACGAGAGAGGCGGAGCAAGATGGCAGAGGAGATGCACCCTTGAGTCAACTCTCCTGGTGATTTCAGGTGAGAGTGGGCTTATTAATCCCTTCCGCGGCATCCTTGCACAGATAAGCAGCGCAGGGCGAGCAGCAAAGAGGGGAATAGTTGGATTGGAAGTATAATCCAGAACCACGGTATCAGCCAGAAAAAAATCAGGACAGCAGCTGAAACGGCCCCATCTGCGCCCTGCGGCGTCAGGTCCGGGGCCCGCGCCATGCG
>CAUYQV010076712.1:0-15104 GCA_963574575.1 Galagoides demidoff
GAAGGCATGTGTGGTTCTCAAATAAAGGCATTCGGACAGAAGTTTGTATATTAAAGTAACAGATGATTTAGTTTGTTTGATGTATAGAACAGACCAAGTTCAAGATGTTAAGAAGATTGATGGGCCAGGCCTGGTGGCTCATGCCTGTAATCCCAGCACTCTGGGAGGCCGAGGTGGGTGGATTGCCTAAGCTCACAGGTTGGAGACCAGCCTGAGCCACAGCAAGACCTCGTTTCTAAAAATAGCTGGTGTAGTGGAGGGCGCCTGCAGTCCCAGCCACTTGGGAGGGTGAGGCAAGAGAATAACTGAGCCCAAGAGTTTGAAGTTGCTGTGAGCTGTGATGCCATGACCCTATATACCAGGGACAACAAAGTGAAACTCTGTCTTAAAAAAAAAGAAGATTGAGAAATTCCACAATCACTTAATGCAACAATGTGACTTATGGTAGCAAAGGAATCCCACAGCATTACCATGGAAACAGAATGAATGGTTTGAAACGAAGATTCTGTTTGTCATGTTCTTAGGAAATAAATATCTTCTGAATTTTAGAAAATGTTGTAACAGAAAATACTACATATAACTAAGTAGACTATTCAAAAACCAAGAGTTTTTTTGTATGTATTTTCTTGTTAATGTTTACTTTAGAGAGCTCAGAATGTAAATGCTTTCATTAGAAAGCCTTTATTTATTTTTGGAAATTGAACAAGAATTGTGTCTATCTTGGAAACTTGTGGATTAGTTGATGTTGGGTAAAATATATAATTCTTTGGTAAAGTTGTATGAGTCATTTGCAAATGAGATATTGGGAAAAACTAGTTCTTCCATCAATTTAGTTGATCTGCTTTAAAAGAAAATTAAATGTAACTGTTTTGTCAGATTGATATACTTCTTTTGGAGAATAAAATTTGTGTTGTTGATGACCAATAAATACAAAATACGGTAACTAGAATTAACTGTGCACCATAATATATCTGACTGTGTATAGTAGTGTAGTTATTACACTTAAAAAAGTAATTATGAATAACAAGTATGCTTTACTTTAACCTTTCCAGCTTTAAGTTTTAATTTGTAGTGTAAGGGATTTATAGTACCATCAGCAGTGACTAAGTTTGCAAAATCTGGGTTTCAGTGCTCTAAAACAACGGCAGTTGCTTGAATACATGAATGGAATGATGGTCGTGATAATGTACTGAAACCACCATATTACAGAAGTATTTAGTACATATTTCTCATCTATAGTTTCTCAGAAGGGCTACAGATTATTTGGACCCTTAAATCTTTGCATATCTCTATAACACCCCCTGCTCATTTTCTCTCTCTACTTAACCAAGGTGTTAAACATGATTGTCACAGCTGTCTGTTATACATGTATTTTCTGGTAAACAAGAAGTGTGATGTGTATTATTTGATATGTTTCTGATATTTGTAAGCTGACTTTTAGCACCTAAACGTAATGTTACATGTTGATTCCTCAAGATTAAAATACATACCTTCAATCTTAGATTAATTTGTGAGGAAATGTGTTACGTTTAGCTACATGTTAGCATAGTAAGTTCTATTAACCATACGACTTTTGGCATGTTTCAGAGAAGTCAATAAATACAATGTTACATAAATTAAAAAAAAAAGAATCAGGTCCAATAATGAAGAGAACATTAAACCCTATCCTTGGGATTTATTTCGAGGTTTTTTTCTGACCTGGTTTCAATCCCCCTGTTGGGTATAGGTAATTGCATTAGTCAGGAGTTTTTTTCAGATAAAGGTGATAGAAAACCAATTCAAATTAGCTTTAGGAAAAAGGAGTAATTTATTACCTCATGTAATTGTAAGACCAGGAGGTCTCTTCAGGTAGAGATAAATCAAGAATGCAAATTGTTGCCGTCCGTCCGTCTTTCTTTCCTTGTCATTTTCTCTTTCTCTTCCTGCCTTCCTCTCTTCCCCTTGTTTTATCTCCTTCTGTTGTTAGATTTCTGTATGGGGGGTGTTGTGGGCTGAAGTGGGGAGACGTAAGAATAGGACCATAGGTGTACAATGGAGAGCTCTAGGCTTACATCATACCTGCTAGTAATTACAGAGCAAAGAGTCCTTAACTTCTTTCAGTGACTACATGTATACACGCATAGATAACAGGCCTGCATACTAAGATTAGGGCCGGTGGGAGTCACACAGCCACCTCTGTTGTGAATGTGAGCACCTTAACTGAGAAGCCCCCAGGAATTGCATGAAATGGTAGAAAAGTGCAAGGCAGTTTTGTGTTATTGTCTTAAAAATTTGAGATGGTGACCAGCAGCCACATAGAGCACATTCTTCTGCCCACACCATTACTTCTTTCCCAAATTTAGAGACTACAATCATCTTGTTTTCTAGATAGGCAGAACCTTTGGTTTTATTTCGACCCCTTCATTTAAGATGAGGAAATAGAATCTCATCCATCATTAATGAACCAGCTAGCACAGTAAGGAAGGCCTTGCTGGGGCCTCACCTCAAGGAGGGTAAGAAAGCCAGTTGGAAACTGAAAAGTCAGCACATGATCTCAGGCCCAGAAAATTTGCCCTGTGACTCAGAGCAATCATGTCACCTTTCTGGGCCTCAAACACTTTCATAAAATGAAGAGTTTGAACTCCATGGTTGCTAATCATGTCATGAGTTCAGTCATTGCAATTATGGGCCATAAAAATTCATTTGTTTATTTTTTTAAATGATTGGTATTTTATAAAAATTCATAAAAAATACTACCTTTAAAACATTTTCCCTAACTATGGACATCTGACTCTATATTCCACGGAAAATGGGGGAAACCTCAGGTCACATGTGAAGATTTTGAAAATTCACTGTTAATCAACATGAGCAAAATTACTCACCCTGGTATTTACTTATTTTCAAGATCCTAGCTGTTTGTGATTACTAAAAATTTTAAATCCTACTGATACAGGGAGGATAACTTTATCTAATTTGTAATGGTTTAGTAACATGACACATTATAATGGCAAGGATCATTTTTAATCATAAGTATTCTCAACTAAGCAGAAATATGTAGCAGTGGGAGATACGTGCAACTTTAGAAAAATAGTGAGAGAAACGGGAAGGTATAGACAGTTGCCCTCCCATCCCCCATGAAGCATAACATCAACATTTTTTTTTTGAAGTCCAAAGGAAATCAGGATGTAGGAACAAAAGTAGTGTGCAGACACATTGTCAATTACTTTCCTCATCAGAGAAGGGCAGAAATGGGGCTACAAAGTGGGTCATTCTAGAAATGAACTGAAAAATAACGTTTCATCCTAAACTCAATTACATTTGTGCCAAGACATTAGATGGGCAAGACTTTGACCAGAGCTGCTCTCTGATTGGCTGAAACACTGAAGAAGGCCGGCCACCCTGGTTGAACATTTGGACTGTGGGAGAGAGGAAGTAAAACTAACCATGGTTGCAAAGTGAAGAAGTTTTGATAATCAAAGTTGAAAACCAATATGAAAACAAAATTGGGGGTGTCAGCCCCCCTCCCCGCGCTGACCCCCTCACTGCTATGCAACTTAAAGGCAGCTTTCAGATTGTCCCACATGCCAAGTTGGAAAAAACCTGTGTCTCTTTTCCCAAGCCACGTGTACGCTCTAGGACGAGTTTGGAACCTTACTCCATGACCGTCCTATTACAATTGGAGAGTCACTCTCCTCCATTCTAAAGTAACTGTCTCCGCTTGTCTCTGGACAGCACGCAGCAAGCTCTTCACCTCCCAGGGGATCTCACTCCTGTACTACAGTCCCCTTCGCATCTCTTGACTCATCCCTATCTTCATTATTTATGGCTCTAGAATCTTCTGGGTTTTTCTCTCTCTCTTTTTTTTAAAAGCTGCTTCCTTTAACCAACCTCTCCCTTCACTTATCTGCGTCTTTGAAAGGCAGGAAGAAAAACAAAAAGTTGTCTTATTATTACTGTCTCCAGTCCCTCAGGAAGAGTCCCACTGCAGCTTGCTCTGTTTCTGTTCCAACAACAGGAATTGTTGCTTTAATCAACCAATTTGTCTTCAAGGAACTTATACTCTAATAGGAGATAAAGATAATACTACATTGTCAAATGCAGTGGTCATCTTTTGGAACTCAACTTTTTAGGCTCTCTGTAGTAACATTCCCGGTGGCCAGGACTTTGTTTATAAAACACCTCCAACTGGCTTGCATCATCACCCACTCCTGATTCTCCGACCTTTGTGGCATTCCACTGCTGTCTCCTTAGCCTGCTGCTCCTCTTCTACTGAACCTCTATGCACAGAAGTTTCTCATGTCAGTCTTATGTACCCTGTTACATTTTTTAAAAAAACATTTTCTATCTAAGTGACTTTACAAATTTTTATAACAGTTTTTTTGAAATATAATTCACGTACCATAACACAGACTTAAGAAAGTATCATTAATTAATTTTGAAATATTTTCACCCCCAAAAGGAAATCCCACATACTCTAGTACTCACTCCTTACCTCATTCCCTCCTGTGCTCATCCCTTGGCCACTACTCTAATTTCTCCCTCTACAGATTTGACTATGTTGAACATTTCTTCTAAGTACTATCATAGATAAGGTCTTTTGTGGCTAGCTTCTTTAACTTAGCATGTTTTTAAGATTTGTTTATCTCCAGCAGCCATCAGAACTTTATTCTTTTTTATTAACACGTAATTTTCATGGTATTAATACAATTGTTCATCCATTCTTCTGTTGATGAACATTTGGGTTGTTTCCATTTGGGGTTATCATGAATAAGGCTGCTGTGAACATTTGGGTGCAAATTTTTATATGAACATGTTTTCATTTCTCCTGGGCATTGATTTCTAGGAGTAGAACTGGTAGGTGGTATTGTAATTCTACATTTAACATTTTGAGGAACCACCAAACTGTTTTCAAAAGAACATAAACTCATTTTGCAATCCTCAGAACAATATGGGAAGGTTCCATTTTTTTCCACATCCTCACTGATACTTGCTATTGTCTGTCTTTTTGATTACAACTATTTTAATGGGTATCAAGTGCTATCTCATCATGGCTTTGATTTGCATCTCTTGAGTAATCAATGATGTTGAACATTCTTGCATATGTTTGTAGGACATTTGTGTATCTTCTTAGAGATATATCTGTTCAGATCTCTTGGCCCATTTTTCAAATATTTTGTCTTCTTTTTATTGGAAAATTATAAACATTTTTCATGTATTCTAGACATAAGTCCATCAAATATACAGTTTGCCAATACTTTTTCACATTCTGTGGGTTATATTTCACTTTCTTAATAGTGTCCTGTTAAGCAGAAAAGTTTTTAACTCTGACAAAGTTGAACTATTTCATTATTTTAGTTTCTGCTTGTGCTTTTATTGTCATATCTAAGAGGCATTGCCAAATCCAAGGTCACAAAAGGGTCCTGACCTCGGGATAGGGTCCTTTAAGACCTGTGGAACTGGTGGTTATTGATTTAGGAAAAATAAAGTTAAAAGCAGTGAGAAATAAAAAGGACACAAAGAACAGAATTTTCATAGGGGGAAATAGGAGACCACTGCTAGCCTGTGGGACTTCAGAAATTGGCCCTGAGTGTTTGCTCCACTCAGCTTTTATCCAAGCTTTATTTTTTCATTTAGCCAAGAGGGTAAGCTGAAAAAAGGAGTAAAAATGTCAGCAGTTTTTTCTAAATAAACACGTTACTTTTTATTCTATCTATAATCATTAACTTTAAGGGTCTGGGCATCCTTGAGAAATCTGAAACCTGAGCCTGGTGTGGCAGCAGCTTCCTGTCTGTGGTCACGCACACAGATTCTTTGGGGCAAATTAAAGTCTTATTCTGTCACCCTGGATAAGAGTGTCCTGGCATTATAGCTCACAGCACCTTCAAACTCTTGTGCTTGAGCAATCCTCTTGCCTCAGCCCCCTGTGTAGTTGGGACTATGGGCACCTGGTACAATGCTTGGCTACTTTTTCTATTTCTAGTAGAGACAGGAGTCTTGCTCTTGCTCAGGCTGGTCTCGAACTCATGAGCTCAAGCAAGCCACTCATCCTGGCCTTCCAGAGTGTTAGGATTACTGAGTCAGGCCTCCCATATCCACTTTTACAACCCTAAACCAAACCACCATAATTGACTCCTATATTGCTAATTAGTCTTCCTCATTTTTCCTCAAAGGTACATTCCTATACAAGAAATGAAGTTGAAAAAATGCTCACCATCCTTAATCTTCAGAGAAATGCAAATCAAAACTACTTTGAGATATCATTTAACACCAGTAAGATTAGCCCATATCACAAAATCCCAAAATCACAGATGCTGGCGTGGGCGTGGAGAAAAGGGAACACTGCTAGTGGGATTGCAAACTAATATGTTCCTTTTGGAAAGACATCTGGAGAACACTTGAAGAACTAAAAATAGATCTGCCATTTGATCCTATAATTCCTCTATTAGGTATATATCCAGAAGACCAAAAATCACACTATAATAAAGATATTTGTATCAGAATGTTCATTGCAGCCCAATTCATAATTGCAAGGTCATGGAAGAAGCCCAAGAGCCCATCGATCCACGAATGGATCAATCAACTGTGGTATATGTACACCATGGAATACTATGCAGCCATTAAGAAAGATGGAGACTTTACCTTCTTCATGTTTATATGGACGGAGCTGGAAAATATTCTTCTTAGCAAAGTATCCCAAGAATGGAAGAAAAAGTATCCAATGTACTCAGCCCTACTATGAAACTAATTTTAGCCCAGGAACATGGGGAGAGGCAAGAGTGAGGGGAGGGGAGGGTGGAGGCTGGGGGGAGGGAGGGTGATTGGCGGGATCACGTCTGTGGTTCATCCTATAAGGGTACACGTGAATCTCTCTAAATGTAGAATATAAAGGTCTTAACACAATAACTAAGAAAAAGACATGAAGGCTATGTTAACCAGTCAGATGAAAGTACTCCAAATTGTATAAAGAAAAAGCACACTGTACCCCATGATAGTATTAATGTACACTTTATGATTTAATAAGAAAATTTAAAAAAACACAAAACTTACAAGTAGATTATTTTTGCTCACACACTCCCTTTGCACTTAAAATAAAATTTCAAATCTTTCCCATGGCTTATGAACACATGTATGATTTGATCCCACTCACCTCTCCTGGCTTGTATTTTGATGTTTCATCTCCACCACCATGTTCCAAACATGCCAGCTTTCTCTCAGGTTCTTGCACAAAAGCAAGTCCTTTCACAGCCCAAGGTCTTTGCATTTGATGCTCCCTCTAACTAAAACGTCCCTTCTTATTTCCAGGGATGCTTCCTTTGATCCTTTGTTCTGTTTTTTTTTTTTTTTTTTTTTTTTTTTTGCAGTTTTTAGCCAGGGTTGGGTTTAAACCCAACACCTCTGGCATATGGGGCCGGCGCCCTACTCCTTTGTTCTTGGCTTAAGTATATGTATTACCTGCTCAGAGAGTTTTTCTTGGATGACTATAGCTATACTAGGTCTTCCTCTTGTATCCACCTGTTGTCTTACAACATGGAGCTTGTCAGATCCATGTAGGTAGGAAACATGTCTGCTCTTTCCACTACTATCTCCCCAGTGCTAAGCACAAAATAAGGGTACAATAGATCATTACTTGAATAAATACCTTTTTACCTGTTTTCAAAAAATTAGTTACAGAAAAAATTTATATAATTCTCTAGCCAGGCACTGGCAGAGTCCTTTGAAGGGAATTATTTGTTAAACTACATGACAATTTCATCATTATACCAGTTTTTTAGGTGAGGAAATTGAGGTATAGAAAAGATAAACCACTTCCTCAACATCATCCAGGTCTGATCTGAGCAAACCTGGATTTAGAAACCCAGGTACTCTGGGTCAGGCATCTCTACACATGACGCTACTATACTGATGTATACCAGGGAGGCATGAGTCTTTAAGGAGGGAGAGGACTTTTGGTTTGACTTAGGAACGCTGGCATCCTCTCCTTGGCTCTGTGTCTGTAGGTCCTCAGAATACATAATACACCACTTGAGTCTGTCCAGTACTTTGTTTCTAATTAACAGACCCTTTATCTGAAGCATTCCTTTTCATTGACTCCTGGTCTTTTAGACAAAGCCTAACTCTTTCAGCCAATTGTCAGCTAAAGAATCTTTAAACCCACTTATTACCTGCAAGCCCCTCCTCTTCCTTTTTTTGCCAAAACAATGTATGTTTTCCACATACTGATTTATGACCTCACCTGTAATTCCTGTCTCCCTAAATGTATAAAATCAAACTTACAACCCTATGAGTCCACTTGCTGAAGGCTTCTTGGGTGTGGTTCCAGGTCATGGTCCTCAAACTTTGCTCAGAATAAAAACTTTCTTAAATTATGGTACTGAGTATGACTCCTTTTCCATCAACACATGTACCAGTGATAGCTTCATTTCCATTATGCTACTATCTCCTTGGTGGACTATGCCTGGAAATAAGGTAGGATTCAAAGATTCTTGGCTATCAGGCCACTATGCAAACCTCTCTGCCTATTCTGAATCCAAGTTTGCTAGCTTTAATAGTTCCCCATCCTTATATTTAACACAAATTGTTATTAGCACATTACTTATTCATTATTTTTTAATTTTTTAAATTAATCATAACTGTATACATTTATTGGGTACAATGTGATGATTTGATATACAATATGGAATGCTTAAATCAAACTGATTAACATAATCATCACCTCACTTATTTCTTATGGTAAGACATTCACAGTTTACTCTTATTTGTTTAGTAATATACCCTTGGCTGGGTGCCTATAGCTCAGTGGTTAGGGGACCAGCCACAAGCTCCCAGGCTGGCAGTTCAAACTGGCCCAGGTATGCTAAATGGCAACAACAAAAATACAACCAGGCGCTATGGAAGGGCTCCTGTAGTGCCAGCTACTAGGGAGGCTGAGGAAAGAGAATTACTTGGGTCACTTTAATGGAAATTCTTCAATGTGGACTAATAATTGATTTAGCAAATTAAAAAGCAAACTACTTTGCAATTTAATAAGTCACTGCATTGCTTTAGCAGAAAAAACAAAATACCTCTGGCTCTAGGAGAAAAAAACCTTCAACAGAGCCAAAACAAAATATATCTGTAAATATATATCATATTTAGTAGTTCAAACAAATTTTGTTGTTGTAGTTGAAGTGGTACTTATCAAAAGACTTCACACAAAGAAAACACATAGGAACAAAGTCATTTGTTTTATGGAACTTAAGTCATTCTCCATATCTTGCAGACAATACTACTATAACATCTAAGAATTAATTAGTACTTAAAAACTATCTTGGCATGTTCTAAAACAAACTCCGCCAAGAAAATAAGACAAAAGATTCTAAGCAGCTGTTGCCTATAAATTATTACACTAACATTTATACATTACGGCTTGCAGTGCATGCATTTCTAGCCAGATTTTGTTTTTTTGAGACAGAGTCTCAACTTCACACAGGGTGACAGAGTGCCATGGCATCATCTTAGCTCACAGCAATCTCAAACTCTTGGGTTCAAGGGATCCTCTGCCCCAGCCTTTTAAGTAGCTGGGACTACAGGCACCTACCACAATGCCAGGGTAGTTTTTCTATTTTTACTAAAGATGGTGTCTTGCTCTAGGTCAGGTTGGTCTGGGATTCCTGAGGTCAAGCAACCCACCTGCCTCTGTCGCCCTGAGTGCTAGGATTACAGGCATGAGCGACTATCCCTGGCCAGTCAGATATTCTTCATATTCTTTAATAATTAAAAAAAAATTTCTTCCCAACCTCATCATACACTGTCACATTATCAGATTCCTCTTGAGAAAAATGAGAAACTTCTCCTGTAAGGTAAAATACTGACTTGACAAGCGCATCACCATGCATTATCTCACTGATATTAAAGTTCTAAACAAGGATAGTTTTCTTTTTTTAAATTTTTCATCCAGGTATCCTTGGTCAGGAACTATGAGTGGCCTAAAAAAATTAAAGAATGAATCATCCCAACTAAGTCACTTTTAATTTTTCCATCTACACTGCATTTCTTCTAAATGGTTTTCACAGTAATCCTTTGTTTCAAATCTAGCTGACATCCTCTGTAGCTGTGAGTTTAAAATCCTTGTGGAATGTAAGGACTTCACTTTAATTCTGGTGAGGACTTTATATGTTTTTATCAGCATTTCATTTTGAAAATATTCACTGGGTTCAAAGTGAAACTGTAATGTGCAACTTTAGGGACTCGTTAGGATCTGAGAACTAAAAGTTGAAATATGTTGAAATACAACATCTTTCATGTATTTCAGAATAAGTTCATCATGTTTTTTAGTCACAGAACCAAAAGAACATTCTTTAAAACTGCTGAGCAAAATAGAAATTCCCTTGAATTCTTCAGGTTTTGTCTCAGTTAGGTCTTTGAGGTTTTTTCCTTTGGCCTTTACGTTCGTCAAGCTTTGCCTGCTTGATTTCTGCCTCATGCCCGATTTTGAAATCACGAAGTTTCCTAAGTTGGTGATCTGACGTCTCCTATCCTGCACAGGGTTGAATAAGGCACCACATTTTGTTTCCAGAGCGGAGTCTCTTAGCAAGCTGGACTTGCTACGTGCCCTGAGCCCGGCCAGCTGTTCCTGAGCTCAGTGCCCACGGGCTCGGGCCTCAGCTCCTCCGAGGCTTAGCGGGCGGCAGCCCGGGCTGGGTTGTCCTCCGCGCGGCCGGTTCGCGCCCCGCAGCCGCAGGCCCAGCCCCGAGCGCACCCGGACTCTGCGCAGGGGCGTGAGGGCCCGACTCGGAAAACCTGCAGAGGAGACCACGGCCCAGGCTCTGCGGCCGTCACGGAACCGCTGCCGGCACCCGTGGGTCAGTGGCGATCTCAAGGAGAGGTGGCAGGAGGAAGTCGCGCCTGGGCTGGGGCCGCCTCTCCCGGCCGCCGCGGGGAGGCTCAGCGTCCCCCCTCGCCGCACCTCTGCCTCCTCCTCCTACGGGTTGCCAAGCTACCGTTTCTTAGCCAGTTAGATGTGGTGGGTCTCTTTTCTCAAAACGAGCTTTGCCGACACATGATTTAAATGCCCATGAAACACATCTATTATAAGTGCAATTTCATGACTTTTAGTAAATGCGTACTTGTGCAACCATCGCCAAAACTCAGTTACAGTACCTTTCTCTCCCCTCGGAAAGTTCCCTTAACACCCCTTTCGGGTCAATTTCCATTCCCAGTCTCAGCCCCTGGCAACCTCTGACCTGCTTTTTGCCTTTAAATATTTACTTTTTTGGAAATGGAGCCTTTTGTGTTAGAAGGGTATTCTTCAAGTTCATCTAAATCGGGGCCATTGGCTGGGCGCCCGTAGCTCAGTAGTTATCCCGTCAGCCGGGTACCCCCAGGCTGGTGGGCTCGAACCCTCCTGGGCTAGGTAAACAACAACAATAGCCGGGCATTGTGGCGGGCGCCTGTAGTCCTGGCTACTAGGGAGGCTGAGGCAAGAGAATTGCTTGAGCCCAGGAGTAAGTGGTTGCTGTGAGCTACGATGCCACAGTACTCTACCCAGGGCAACAAAGTGTGACTCTCTCAATTAAAAAAAATAAATAAAATAAATTGGCGCAATTATTAGGGGTTTGTGCCCTTTTTTGCTGAGTCGATAGCCCATCCTGAGAATATAGCAATTATTTTTAGCAATTCACCAGTTGGTGCACCTTTGATTTGTTCCACTTTTCAGAAGATTATGACTCATGCCTGGAAATTTGTGCAAGTCTTACTGTGAATATGCTTTCATTTCTCTTGGATCGATATCCAGGAGTGAAATTGCACTGTTGTATGCTAAATTTGTGTTAAACCTGTAATAAAAATACTAAAGTCATATCTTTTTATTAGATTTAAAAGGGAATGTTTGATTAAAACTAAATTTGGTGAAAGAAGTTCAAATTAATGTAAACTGAAATTTAACCATTCATTTACTTGTTTATGAAATACTGGTATTGAGGTAGTCATTGTACTAATCATTCAGTTATTAGATACAGTTAACTAAACTTCACTGGCTTTCTTGGATGGCTGGAAATCTTGCAAAGGCCCGTGGTTATTTACCTCATCATTTAGCGCGATGAAAGGGGTTGAAGGTACGGGGACAGTGGGATATACTGACCTCCTAAAACTAATTTCCTTGGTTTTGTTTTCTTTTAAAAAGAGAGAAAAAGGAAAAACATGTTTTTAGTGCCTAGTTTTATACTACAAAAGGTAAACTCTGGCACTCACAAATTCTCTTGATGATGGCCCATGTTCTGAAGTTTGGGGAGAAGAGGCTGCTCAAAGCTGTATGGGGATGAGGACCTGGGCATGAGGGGCATCTAGGGAGGTCTGGGTTTCTTAGAATGACTGACAGAAACTAAAGGGTACAAGGAGATTAGTTGGGATGGTTATAAGGCAGATAGTGCTGGTGATGATCCAATAGAAACACTGAAGATACAAATTCCATGGTTCATTCAGATTTGGATTACTCTACTTATTTTGAATTGATATATCTATTTCTCCTGTTTAGACTCCAGAGTTTAGACTGGTAATACAGGGAAAAATCAGACACCTTATGAGTTAGTTGCTTAAAGCAGACCAGTGGAAAATTTCTGTGATTAAAACATTCTTTCAAGTTCAACCCAAAGTTACACTATATAGTGGGCTCAACTAGACTCATCTTCTTGTTCTAATATTCCTAGTGTTCTGCAGTGAGCCTGGTACACATTAATGTGTGATATCTGTACTAACTTTTGCTGATAAAATACCACCACCAAAACATAGTTGTTCCTTAAAAAAAAAAAATCAATTTTTCCTAAAATGTTAAAGTTTTGCATATTCCATATGAAGTATATGAAATTTTGGAAACTGTACCTATTGCTTCAAATGTTACCAGCAGCAATTGAAAATGAGCACTACATTTTGGAATATGTGTTATCTACCCTCCACGTACATCAAATAGATTTGAAATGCAATGTACCAGCACTGTATAAAAATGAACACTCACCAGCATTTTGTAGTAACCACTCTTAACATAAACCACTGATTATCCATATATATATATATTTTAGCCTATCTAGCCGGTTTAATTTTTTTCTTTCCACTATAGATAAGAAAAAGAAAATACAGTTAGACTTCAGCAAGAATTTGGCTGGGATAGCTGATCAGGGTAACAGAGAGCCTGTTTCACACTCCCTCACCACCTCCCAACCCCCCATGTTCTCTGCCTCTGGCCCATGGAATCTCTGGATTAAAAGAAAACTTAAAAGAACATCTAGTTTAGAGATTCCCTGTGAATTCTGAATTCCCTGTGAAGACTCACAAGACCCACCCACATGTTCAATTAGCTGCTCACAAGTGGGGAATGGAATGTGCATGCTTAATAAAGTTCCCAGAAGGTTCTGACACATCCAGCCTGTCCCTGGTTCTTGGGGTAGAACTCAGTTCCCTTTAGTGCAGCCCTTTCCTCTTATCAGATGCAACAGCCCCAGCTTAGCTTCTCCAAGTGGCCACCCAGGTAGGATGTTCACTGTCTCCTGTAGCTACTCTACTCATTTTTTTTAAACTACTACATGCCTTATTCAGATTTCCTTCATTTTTACCTGATGTTCTTTTTCTTTTCCCTGATCCCATTCAGATGATATGCATTCTTTATAGTGAAGTACTAAAATACCAAATTATTTTTCTTTTTTTTTTTGAGACAGGAGACTCAAGCTGTCCCCCTGGGTAGAGTGCCGTGGCATCACAGCTCACAGCAACCTCCAACTCCTGGGCTCAAGCAAGTCTCCTGCCTCAGCCTCACAAATAGTTGGGACCAAAGGCGCCTGCCACAACACCCGGCTATATTTTTTGGTTGCAGCCGTCATTGTTGTTTGGCGGACCTGGGCTGGATTTGAACCTGCCAACTTGGGTGTACATGGCTGGCGCCTTAGCCAATTGAGCCACATGTGCCCAGCCCCAAATTATTTTTCTTCTATAATCAATGTTGTTTGATTAAAAAACAAATGTAATTAGTTAAAAAAAAGTTTTTCTATTTGGCATAAAGGTTTATTCCCAGGATGTTCACTCTGTAATTTGAAGTTGTGGGCTCTATGTAAAACAAATGCTAATAATTACCCAATTACAACCTATAAAATGCTCCTGACAGTCTCAACTATTTTTTTTTAATCACAATATTAGATCTCTGTGCGAGGATAATTTGTTTTACCTGCGTGTTTTTACTGAATGATTTTTCTCCCATCCTCAGGCAAATATGAGTATGTGGCAGGATGACACAATATAGTCTCTTAAACATGTTTGCTGACTATTAACTGTGCCTTTGGTAATCCTGCTAAAAGAAATGGAAAAATCAAACATGAAAAAAATTAAAAAAGGAAGCCTTGTCTTTTGGGCATACAATTCAAATGGACCACATGCCACACATGTACACAAGAGATGTCAGTACTATCACCACCATTATCTCAGTGAAATATAAAGGCTAGAATTTGATGGTCAAGGCATTGATCACTGGAGTCTAACTCACCTTAAAATCCAAACTCTCTTCTTACTAGTTGCTTATTCTTGGGTAGACAATTCCATTATCTTAAACTTCAGTTATTTCAACTAGAAAATGAACAGACGATTCTACTTCACAGAATAATGAGATGAGGCATATGAAGCAATTAGTATATTTCTGACATGTAATACTAAATCCTTAAATAACATCGACTCCTATAATAACAATATATAACCAACTGAAAACTCTATAATGCAAGTAAGTCAGGGAATATCTAACTCTAGTATGTGGAGAATGATTTTTATTAACCCTAGCGAAATCCAGGTTGTGTTACCCCTTTATACGTTATTTGCGAAAGTTAACCACACTACTTCTTTCTCATGGCCCCACTCTTTTTTTTTTTTTTTTTTTTTTTTTTTTATAATTTTTTTTATTTTTTTAATTTTATTGAATGGTAACTATGTACATTAATGCACTTCTGGGGTACAGTGTGGGGTTTTCGCATGCAATCCGAAACACACCTTTATTATGAAACTAATTTGTACCTTTTATATGAAAGCTATAACCAATTAGCCTAAGAATGTGGGGAGGGGGGAGGGAGAAGGGAGGGGGGAATGGGTGGAGGGAGGGGGATTGGAGGGACCATTTT
>CAUYQV010076714.1:0-10107 GCA_963574575.1 Galagoides demidoff
GGCACCTGTGGTCCCAGCTACTTGGGAGGCGGAGGCAGGAGACTCGCTTGAGCCCAGGAGTTGGAGGTTGCTATGAGCTGTGATGCCATGGCACTCTACCCAGGGGGATAGCCTGAGGCTCCATCTCAAAAAAAAAAAAAAAAAAAAAGAATTGCCAGTGGATCTTAGAGGTCATCCATCCTCAGTTGACTCTGAAGTCATCTCTCATGGTTAAGGTGTTTACAAATTTAAAAAGAAAACAAAGGGCCCCAGGTCTGGCATGGTCTTTGAGGACTGCATGGTTGGCTCCCTTGCCTTGTCCCTCTCCTACTGCACACTCACCCCACTGCCTGGTTCCCTCCTACCTCCCAGATTAGGACGGCTCTGCCCCTCACTCTTACGTCACTCACTCCCACTCATCCTTGACATCTCAGCACAAATGACCCTTCCTCAGAGCAGCCCTCTTAGACTCTCACCATAATCTAAGTTTTCTGCTCCTATATTATTTTTTGAGGGCTTTTCCCCTGTGGGTTTATTTTTTCCTTCATCGTACTTATCACATCTGTATTTTTGTATATAGATATTTTATTATTTTTTCTTCCACTAGAAAAAGTAGTTTAGCACATATTTTATTACACTACTGCATATCAAATGATCAAATGTCTGCATTATAGGAACTCAATAAATGCTTGTGGATGAGTGAGCTTTCAAAACTTCTTATGAGGCTTTGTCTATATTATAAGAAATGCCTTTTATTTTATTTATTTTTTTTTTACTTCTTAGAAAAACTGAATCTTTATAAAGTGTTGCATTAGCCCATTTTAACATTTCCACGTCTGGATATTTGGGGTTTTATTTTAACAACTTGTATTTTGACCACCTTCTTCTTTACTAACCCCTACCCCCTCAAAACACAAAACAGGAACTTATTGTACATTACTGAGTAAAAACCTTGGCGCTAGGTCTTATATGGCACTTCTTCTGTGTTCACATATTCCCAAGATCTTGTTTTTATGTCATAAGACCCTTGAGGAGTCTTTTTTCAGTTTCAGCACCCAGCCCAATGCTACATTCTGGGTAGATCCCTGAAATACTTGTTAATTATAATCATATAGTTAGACATTTCCCAGGTACGGGGAACCAAATAAAATCAATCTCCCTCAAGCTTAATGGCTATCTTGTTGCTACAAAAACTATACCAATGAAAAGTGACCAGTTACATTTTTAGAACTTGTGCTCTAAGAGTACAGATGAAAATACCTCCTCAGAAGCTTTCATTGTAACTTGTAGGCTGAAGACTGGCGTTTACCTTAGACTAGAATTATGTTCTAAAATTGGCTTTCGAATTAATGGCATATCCCCAGAATTAGCTACCCAAATTAATTGCTTTCTATTCAATAAAACCACATTTACCAGCAGTGAATGAAACAAGGTGACCCCTAATTTTCTCGTGTCATTTCACATGATCAAGAAATCAAGTTAGAATAGATGGTGGGCGTCTTAGGAAACTGGCTGGGTTAGGAGTTGCTGCAGGCCACTGCTAGTAATAGCGTCAAAGAGTTTGATAGAATTGACACACACTATGTGGAGGTCATGTGCACCCTGTACCCCCCTGTCTGACATAATCAAACCTCCTGGTGAACATGTATCACTCTCCCCCAGTGTTCTCCTGAGGCCTGGCGGTGGCCAGGTCGGAAAGTCTTAGTTCAGAACTGCCAACTGAAGAGAGCAATGGAGGATGGATGATAAATACATAGACAATCTCAGGCTCGTCCTTCCTGCCTCGAGGGGAAAAAATGTAAACAGGCCTGTGTTAGTGGAGTTTCATAATAAAGTTTCCTAAAATTCCAGTGCCCCCAATCTGGTTGCTGTTATGCATTTTGTAGAATTGCAGAGTAATTGGTAGCACATGGAGTGGTACCTGCAGGGGGTCATGGCATGCCTGCTTTATTTGCCTCTGTACAACTTTTGATAAATCTCTGCTTGGTAGAGCCAAATGTTTATTTATAACATATGGGCTTCCACTGACTCAGTGTGACCACAGAGTGACTCTGTATCATTGCCAGAAATCAACTACATTAGCATCTTGCAAAAAAAGTGTGTGTGTTTGATTTAAAATTCATATAAACTCCAAAATTACTTTCATGTCTATGAACGGTGCTAACTCTTATGAAAATACCCCAGATTTATTTCCAATAATTCTGATATGGACTGCATTCTAACCTTACTGTTGGACATCTCACTTGTACTTGGTGACCATCAAGAGTATATGGTAGAAAATGTTGAGTTCTAGCAAATGAACTTCCTTTGAGGGTTTGATGCTGTATCAAGTTCCTCTCCCTAGAGCTGAGTGACGTTCATTGTTGTAGTTGGAGAGTGTGTTCTTTGTAGTGAACACCGAAAATTCACTGGAGAAGTAACTGAAGTGTCACTATGCATAGCCATTTAAAGATATATTCAGGTTTGTTTGTTTCATAGTTTATATTTCATTACTCCTTCTTTGCTGGCAAATTCTAGAAACAACATTGAAATTAATCCAAAAATTTGAACAATGTTAAAAAAAATTGAACAATGTTGTCACATCCCAATAAGCTTTTTCTGTAATTGTGAACCATGAGTCACCCACTCAGAAATGGTCCTGATTTGAGCACTGTTTGTAAAGCCTGCTCCACAGGTGACCAGGAAAGTGACAGCAGATGTCACTATTTGGAAACATCCCCTCCACAATTACTATGACAGCTTTATTTTTAAACTTTGACATTATGAAAATAAAGAAATAAGATTTGAAAATACATGATCATTCCTCAACAAGTTAAGATATAGAATTACCATAAGACCAAGCAATTCCATTCCTAGGTATTTACTCCAGGAAATAGAATACTCCTTGAAAACAAGTGTTTAAACCAGAACATGTACTTGAATGTTCATAGCTGTATGACTCACAATAACCAAAAGGTGGAAACAGCTCAAATGTCCATCAAGGAATAAATGGATAAATAAATGTAGTATACCCATACAATGTCATATTATTCATCCACCAAAAAATGAGATACTGTTGCATGCTACAAAATTGATGACCCTTGAAAACATTTTTTTTTTCTGTGTAGGCAACCACAGCCTTTATTCCCACCTGGTGTGGGTGAGCTAAATTTGAAAAGGAAGTCAGCACATGAGTTAAGATGGATGGGAGTTTTTAAAAAGTCAGAAGGGTAGGGGTTTGTAGATTACTCTTTCCTGGGTGGGAGATCCATATACTCATTCCTGGCCTGGTTGGTTCTATTTGGGCAGTCCCTCCGGAGATTTGACTCTATCATCTTGGTCTTTTTGGTCTATCATAAGGAGGTGGGATAATGGGCATGCTATCTCTTTGACTCCTTCCTGCAGGAGAAGGATGGCATGGGCTACCTTCCACTAGCAAAAATAACTGGAGTTCCAGGGATTGTCAGTCTTCTATAGCTAGACTCACCAGTAAATGGATGAATTTGGGGCAGGGGTCAAAGTGGTCCCCTCATTTCCCTTCATCTTGTTAGAACAAGAGTCCATCTAATTGGGTTCAACAGCTTGTATCTCACCCCCAAGAGGCTTCTCCCTGGCTGGGTCTTGGCACCAAAAATGAATCCTGGAAACATTATGGTAAGTGAAGAAGCCAGACATAAGAAAACCCATTTATTATGATTCCATTTAATTAAAATATCCAAAGTAGGCAACTCCATAGAGACAAAATGCAGATTTGTGGCTGCCCGGAGCTAATGGAGGGAAAAGAGGAACAACTGCTCAATGGGGACAGGGTTTCTGTTTGGGTTGATGAAAATTTCTAGAACTAGACAATGGTGATGGTTGCACAGTGTCATGGATGTTCTTAATATCACTGAACTGCTCATTTTAAAAGGGTTAAAATGGTAAATTTTATGTCATGTGTAATTTACTACAATATTTTTTAAATATATGGCCACACCTATTTCTGTGACAAACTCCACACTTAATAAGCAGCAGAGCTTCCATAAATAAACACTGTAAGCATCAGAGTGGTCTTGTTAGCTTCTCAGGGTTAACAGTAGCAGCAAGCACTATCTGCAAGGCAGTATTTTAAATGCCTTATTCTACCCTATGAGATAGGTGTGATTATTCCCAAATTACAAAAGTGAAAATTAAAAAATAGAAAATGAAATTTTCCTAAGATCACATAACTGGCAAATAGTAGACCTGAGACTTGAACACAGGTCTAGCAGGAGAGTCCGTGCCTTTAGCCCCTTGCTCTGGGGCAGTTGACCTCATCCTGCAATAATGAATCTGATGTGCCATGGCACAGAGCCCTCAAGCTCACAGAACAATGTTGATAACATATCAATTCTTGAAGAACAGGCTGTCTTTATTCAAATCTGCAAAGTACAAGCATAATTCTGTTTCTTTTATTATTTACTTGTCCAATTACCATTGAAGACCCACATACCATGAAAAGACTGCATGAAGTGTGGTTCCCTCGGTGCAGAAGACAACTACAAATGCCCTGTGGCCCTCTGCAGTTATCTTCTGTTGGAACGAGAGTGACATCCTGTTTCTCAACTCTACCTCTCCTTCCCTGTCTCCCATTTCTGGCTAAACATTGTAAGCTCAGTAAGGTTTGGTTGAGTCATAAAACAGGGCCTTGGCCACAAGACACACAGAGGGGATTGAAAGAAGCAAAGAATATCATAAGCACAGAGGATAGAGGTAAGAAGTGATGGATGAGAAGAAAGTAGCTAGAAGGGACTGCCAGCCTCCTCCAGGGATCACCACACAGGCCCGGGTCACACTGTCCTGGGTGTGTCTCACTTGCACTGGACTCACAGAGCCTCTGTATTGCCCAACTCCAGGGGGCACCATTTATACTGTGGCCTGTGGGAATGACACCCACCCTGTCCCCACTCAGAATCATGCAGTGGAAACCTGTGTGGATGTCACCAGTGACCCTGAAGATGAGGCCCAGAATCATATTTAAAAGGATGACTCTTAGACAGATATGGTTCTGCAAAGAAATGCCAAAGTCATGTGTGTCAGGATGGACATGGGGAGATCCACACACAGCCTGTCTCCAGACGTGAGGGCGCTGCCAGCAGCTGGCAGGATTCAGAGATTCAGGCTCTCATTCCAGCAGGGAGAGGAGGTAGTTCCCACCCACAGAGAGACAGTGGAAACCCACTGTTACTGTGCCCATATCTCCATCTCTGTTCATCCTACCCTAGATATTTGCAACCAATTCACTTGAGGGGTCTCAACACTCCTGGGAGCCACCAGGTCTGCCTCCCTTGCTTCTGGATGGGGCTGAGGCAAAGCCTCCCTTGAGAGATTGTTGTTCCTGGCAGGTGACCAGGGCCAAGGTAGGGAAGAGCAGACCCCTCGACCCCTACAGCTGGAGCGCAGGCCTTTTCAGGCTCCTCAGAAGTGCTCCAGGGAACTGTGTGTTAGCTCCCTGCCGCCTTTTGCCACCCAAATCCTGGAAAAGAACCTTCATCATCTATCCCACTTGCTGCCACTTCTCACAGCCCAGGACTCAATAATGATGAGGTGTTCTCTCTAGAGTTTTTTTACACAGGACAATACCAGATACTGTGGTTGCTCAGGCGGTTGTCTGTTCATGAATGTGAAAGGCCCTTTCCTGGAGTACCACCCCACTGGTTTTCTGCTAAGGGGTCTCCTTAAAGCAAGAAGCTTTCATACAGGGCTTTAAGTATCTCAGCTCTTTTGGGGCAAGCTTGGGTCATAAATGCCTTCATGTTGCCTTTCTGATTTCGGATTCCCTTTTACAAGACAGGGCTCTTGGTGAATCAGAAACATTGACAGTAGAGGCCTTGCTAATGTGGAAAACACTTTATTTCATTTTCAAATGAAGTCATTATGAGCTGAAGACTTGGGGAAAATTGAATTGCCGGCTTTACCGTGCTTTCTAGTATTTGGGATCTCAAGATTTTAAAGAAAAGAAGAGCTTTTCAGAGCCGGTTCCATTGCAATCCTGCCTCGTAGGATGGAGACCACCACTCAAAGTCTCTTCCAGCTCTGGGACTCTACAGTGTTAAACTAGCCCCTGACATCAGATTTCCCTCACAAGGCAAATTTTTGTGATGTTAGAATTTCTGGAGACAACAGAACAGTCCTACAGCCTCTGTTGAATGAACTTTGTCTTCTCACCCCAAAGTTCATGCTACCCCAGGGACCACTGGGAGATAACCAATTGAGGAGGGAATTCAACTCTATTTCACTTTAGTTGAGAGCTTTCTGTCTCCTTCTCTAGAATAAAATACATAACCAGCTATTTCAAAATTACAACTAGAAGTTGAGTTTCTGAAAGCTGAATAACACTGCCACTCTATTTTATGACATAACTATTTCTCTGGGTAGTAGTAAGAAAATGAATATAGAAATAATTCAGAAAGAGTAAAAATGTCAACTCTGTTTACATTAATTATGATGACTAATGTCATCATGGGATGTTAGGTCACATAAGAATGAAATGAGTTATCGATACATATAACTTGAAGGAAGCAATGAATGAAAGACTTCTGAAGATATATTGACCTCTGTCATGTGAAACATTAATTTATCAAAAGAATTATGATTATGACATCTGCTTTTTAACGATAAATATTCTGGTTTCCAAGGCGAAGCTGACAGAGGCAATTTATTTCCTGTATTTGTTTCTTTGATTGCTGATCCCTCCAGTTCAGTTAGTTCTGCCTGGGGAACAGTAAGACCTTAAGCTGGCATTTGTCATGGGTCAATCACTTGGGTCTCCCTCAAGAGATGTTTGAGCATTGGGGGGGAATATGTCACATAACTCATTCGATTATACTGTAAAGATTGAAACTACAACTAAAACCAAAGAATAAACTATCAGGTATTCCACTTTTTGCCTTCACAAAATTATAAAGGTTTAAAATTTAACAACAATAACAATGTTTAAGATAAGGACTAAACCTCATAGAGAATGAATAAAGATAAATATTCATAAAAGAAATCAGATGATTGCTGCAACGAAGTATTAAACAATAATAATAGTAATGCAAAGAAAGTAACATTCACATTGTCAAATAAGAGTATGTCTATTATAGAATGCTTTGACTCTGAGGTTCAGCATGGAGTCATCAGTTAACTTCTTCTTATTAAAAAAGGTAGAAACCTAATAAACACATGTATATGTAAAAATAAATAATAAAAATAAAAGAAACTTAAAAAAAAGAGTAAGTGGCTAGAGCTAACTTGGATGATGAAAAAATAAACTATCAATAAATATCTAAAATACACAAAACATTTTAAATACATACAAGGAAAATTATTCAGCCTTAAAAAGAAATGAAATTCTGACACATGCTACCATGTGGATGAAACTTGAAGACACTGTTCAGGGGTCCTCAAATTTTTTAAACAGGGGACCAGTTCACTGTCCCTCATACCATTGGAGGGCTGGACTGCAGGCCCCGGGATGAGACGGCTACTAAACAGGACAGGCAGCAGCAGCAAAAACACCTGGCAGGCCAGATAAATGTCCTAGGCGGGCTGCATGTGGCCTGTGGCCGTAGTTTGAGGATGCCTGCGACTATGTTGAGTGAAATAAGCCAGAACAAAAAACACCCAACTGTTATATAATCCCCCTTTTATGAGATACCTGACATAGTCAAATTCAGAGATAAAACGTGGAATGTTGGTTGCCAGGGACTCGTAGGAAGAAGAGAATGGGAGTTTAATGAGTGTAGGATTTCAGATGGGAAGGATGAAATAATTTTAGGGCTGGATGATGGTGATGGGTGCACAACAATGCAAATGTATTTACACCACTAACCCATGCATCTAAAAATAGTTAAAATGGTAAATTTTATGTTTAGATAATTTACCACACTAGAAAATACCCTTACCTTCATGGAGCTTACAATCTGGGAGAAAAAGATAACAAGCAAATAAAATGTCAATTTTTAGAAAGTGGTCAGCTATTTTTTTCATTCTATATCAGCTTTGATTGATTGATTTGTTATTTTTCTTTCTTTCTTTCTTTATTCTTTGAGATAGAGTCTCACTCAGTCACCCTCAGTAGAGTGTCATGGCATCACAGCTCACAGCAACCTCACACTCCTGGGCTTAAGCTATTCTCTTGCCTCAGCCTCCCAAGTGGCTTCTTTTTTTTTTTTTTTTGGTTGTATTTGTCATTGTTACAGGCCTGGGCTGGTTTCAAACCTGCCAGCTTCCAGTGTTTGTGGCTGGTGCCCTAGTCACTGGGCTACAGGCGCTGAGCTGACATAAACTATTTGCTAATGGCAAAGCCTGAAATCCAGCTTGCAAGATCAAGCTAACTGCATCGATTCTCAGAAAAGAATTTGTTCCCTTTTGAAGCAAAAGGGAATAAAACATGTTGGCCAGGCACAGCGGCTCACACCTGTAATCCTAGCACTCTGGGAAGCTGAGGCCGGTGGATTGCTTGAGCTCAGAAGTTCAAGACCCCTGAGCAAGAGCAAGACTCTGTGTCTACTACAAATAGGAAAAAAAATTAATAAAACAATACGTGTTGCTATCGCAATGTACAAATTACACCTAGATTTATTTCAAATACTATTTTTTGTGTATATGCGCCTATGAAATACAGTAATTGCTTTCCTATTTCTTTAGCATAGATTAAATTCAATTTTTCAGAGTATCAGTCCCAATCTTTT
Organism: Galagoides demidoff; assembly: GCA_963574575.1. Taxonomy (NCBI): domain Eukaryota; kingdom Metazoa; phylum Chordata; class Mammalia; order Primates; family Galagidae; genus Galagoides; species Galagoides demidoff. The sequence goes on from CAUYQV010076714.1 coordinate 8,655, forward strand.
TTTAATTACCATAGTCAAACTTTTCTTATGGGGCACTTTTATGTTGATATTGTGCTCCATTCTCTCAGGTCTTTCCCAAGGCCTTCCCATGCCAGGCCTTCTGGTCTCGTCCACTTCAATGTAAACTTCAAGCTTGCTTTACATCTCATGAGCCCTCCACCTACAGAATACAGAAATTATTTATTTTTTATGCCAGGATATTGTATGCTCAACCTAAATTTTTTAAGTCCCCAAAACAATTAATTTCACAGAAGCAGTGCCCAGCACATAGACTCTCCACCCATATTTGCTTCATTCATTCATTCATTCATTCATTCATTCATTCATTATTGGTTTGTGTCTACATATGGCTCCTCACCACCTCCGCTCCATACCACCCATCCATCATTTCCTTGTCCCAAAAGGATAATCTCAGTAAGTCTCCCTGCTTTATAATGAGATGATCTTTTCAAACCAGACCTGGCCAGTTTGCAGGAAGCCGTACCTCAGGCAGAGTTATTCTGGAAGCTCTCTCTGCGCCCAGTGCACAAATTTCCTCCATCCATTTATTTATTCTTCCCAGGTCATCACTTAAAGGTATCCAATCAGAACCAAATAACATAGTATCTCTTTTTATTGGTGAGAAGTTTTTTCCTCCCTAGGATTCTTCACACATTGTTAATTGAAACAAGAGAGAAATGGATAGGATACAACCTTCTTAAAACATCTTAATTTAGATCTTCATACTATGAAACGGATCCTCTGTAGTTGTTTAGAAGAATATTTCCCAAAGGTGTTTGTGTGTTCAAGTGTAACTCTGGCGAGAACCTAATGGTTAATGCTCTGTGTACTTGTTTCTAGATACTGTTAGGAGTTGTGTAGCAAAGCTGTTCTTCACCTGCTCCCTGAAGGGTCATTACTGCCTATACAGCAAATCCAGCTTTATTCTCATCAGCCAAGAACCTCAGCCGTGGATCCAGATCATGTTCCTATTCCAGCAGGTGTGTGTAATTTGTGTTCATCAGACCCCCTAATAAGCTGATGGGTATGAGTTTATAATCATTTTTATTGAATGATTAATTATTTGACAAAGTTGATATACAGATAATGGATACATATATATATACATAATAACCTTTAACATGCATTTTCTACATTTTAAGATAGTTTCCCTATAAAAGACCCTATATGATTAATCAGTAAGCCAAACATATTAATATCTGAAATATCTTTAGCTTTAAAAAAAATAAAAGAGGCTCGGCGCCTATGGCTCAAGCGGCTAAGGCACCAGCCACATACACCTAAGGTGGCGGGTTCAAATCCCCAACCCGGGCCCGCCAAACAACAATGATGGCTGCAACCAAAAAATGGCCGGGCGTTGTGGCGGGTGCCTGTGGTCCCAGCTACTTGGGAGGCTGAGACAGGAGACTCGCTTGAGCCCAGGAGTTGGAGGTTGCTGTGAGCTGTGATGCCA